>OX402529.1:14433731-14711403 GCA_948098885.1 Drepanosiphum platanoidis
AGCAAACTACTTTGAGATTCGATCAAGAATCTGAATTACCAGTCAACCCACCTGCAGTACCAGAAGAACCCATTAAAAGACCAGAAGAACCTCGAGGTAGACCAGAAGAACCTACAGAGAGAACAGAGGAGCCCACAGAAATACCAGAAGAGCCCGTAGAAAGGCCAGAAGAGCCTGTAGAAAGGCCAGAAGAGCCTATAGAAAGACCAGAAGAGCCTATAGAAAGACCAGAAGAGCCTATAGAAAGACCAGAAGAGCCTATAGAAAGACCAGAGGAGCCTATAGAAAGACCAGAAAGACCAGAAGACCCGAAAGGACGATCAGATCAAACATTTGAAGAACCTCAAGAAAGACCGGAAGAATTTACAGAGAGAACAGAAGAGCCCACAGAAAGACCAGAAGAAGAACCTACGGTAAAATCAGAGGTACCTACAAATATATTTGTAGAACACACAAGAAGATTAGAAGACCATACAGAAATACCAGTGGAACCCAGAGAAATAATTGAAGAATCTCAAAGGATAGATATGACTGAAGGTCCATATACATTTAGACCAACATCAATTAACTATTCACCTCGATATACATTACCAAATAAAACGTTTACGTATAAGAAACAAGCAACCATAAAAGAATCAAATGTTTTTGTCGATAACAATATACTAGAAGTATCAAGTAATTCAATATAATTATATTTTCAATGTAAAAAATTATGTTAAATATTATATTTTTACAGGTACGATAATGCCATCATTCTACGCAGTTCCGACTATTAGAGTAAGAATATCATCTACCATTAATATTTAAAATTTTAATTATATTCTTGATTGCTCAAGATTTAAGTATTATGTAGTGACATTGATTTTATAATGTACACTTAAACTATGTCACAGTGGTGGTCACAAACTATGTTTATTCAACTATGTCACAAAAGGTTTTCATAATTTTGTCAAAATTTGGAATCGAAAATTAATTAATTTTGTCGTTTTTTTTTATAATTATTAGTCAGTTTATCAGTATTATTAGGAAAGCTTTCGGCAAAAACAAAAAATAACTTCCTCGATAAATTAAAAAAACAAAATTTGTCACCAAAAATCATTCGTGAAATAAATGATTGTATCTTGAAGTCCACTAGTCAAAGCCATGTGTCAGACAGAAAAATAAAAAACAAACATTATAGTAAAATCTATGTTCTCCCTTCATTTAGTTTTTGTATCTAAAATGAAATAAACTAAATCAACATTTAAAAAAATTAAATTTATTATGAATGTAGCAAAAAAAAAAAAAATTATTATTATTTATAGAGTAAAATTATTTAGGGTGAACCAGGTATTCGAGGTGAACCAGGAAAACCAGGATCATTTGGTGAACGAGGTGTCCCAGGTACTCCAGGAGTTCCAGGTATGTAAATAAATTGCATTAATATATTTTTTGTATACTTTTGTGTACAACATATTTTAATAATTGTTTTTAAGCTTATTGAATGGAATGGTGAAATACTCAGAATTATTTGAAAAATATTATAAGAAAATTCTCTTTTTTTAATGTCTTTTATCACCTCCCATTTAAGTGTGGAGTGCATAAGAAATGATTAATCAATATATTAAAGAGTTCTATCATTGGATCTCCTCTCTTATATAACTTGAGGCTTTTTAAAACTATTAATTAGCAAATTTACTAATTGTACGATAATTGTACCTATCTATAAATAAATAAATTCTAAATGTAAAATAAAATAAATTAACTAATAATGTAGGGTTATAATATTTACTTAAGAGGTATTTTCACATTATATAATGTTTTAGGAATGCCTGGACCCCCAGGACCCACTCCAGATATTAGTACATATTACCAACAATTAGCTCAAGTTCATGGAGGACAAGATAAAGGTCCTATAAACAGTGGTTATCCACCAGAAGCATTTCACACTATGCAAGCACAAGTTGGTCCGGTTGGATTGAGAGGATCACCTGGACCTTCTGGACCCCCTGGACCTCAGGGATTTCAGGTATGGTTTAATTTTTAATTTTTATAAGAAAGTCATTTTATTTATTATATTTAATTTAAATATGTTGAATAAATAAATTTTTTTTTAAGGGACCTCGTGGAGAAACTGGAGATGTCGGTGCACCAGGTCCTCCTGGTACAGTGGGTCCTAGAGGAATTCCTGGGTTACCAGGAAGGGATGTAAGTAGTAAATAAGTATAGTATTAAATAGTAAGTTTTATAATGTATTAATGTATATCATTGACTTGAGATATATATTTCATTAAAATGGTCCATATTCAATAAAAAACATATATGGCTCCATCTATAAAAATTGTTCACCACGCCACTAATACTATATTATAACAATTTAATGTATAAACATATGAAAGGATATACGTTTACATATAATAAAAAAAAAAATTTTGTCAGGGTGAACGAGGACATGATGCTGAACCAGGACAACCCGGTACTATTGGTCCTGCTGGACCAAGAGGTTTACCTGGAATGCCAGGAATACCAGGAATGAAGGTAATGTAGGAATTTTATGTATTTAGGGTGAGTTTTTTTAAAAATAAAATAGATTAACAAATAATACCAAATTAATGTTGTTAAAATTAAAGCTTCCAAGATATATTTTTCCAAATTATAGTTTGTCCGTTCACTTTAAACCTTAATAGAAATCAAAATATTTTGCCGGAATTGTATATTAACACGTTTTTATTTTTTAGGGTCATATAGGATATCCTGGGGTAGATGGTGCAAAAGGCGAACAAGGTAATGTATGAATGAATACAACTTAGATATGAATATGTATCTATAAGTCATTTTATCTGTTTATATTATTAATTGTGAGATTTTATATCCATAATATATCCACAAATGCCATTTTATAAGTTGGAATGCTGAATATAACAAAGTATAAATTGAATATTATGTTTTAATTACAAAATTAGTCAAAAAAATTACAGAACCTTTTTAATTTTACATCTTTAAATTTAAAATCAGTCATTTTTTTATCATCTTACAGTTAAAAGTTAAAACACACTCATTAGATTATTACTATAAAAAAAAAAATTGTTTCTTCATTATTTTATAAAATCTCCCATAATCTAATATTAATCATTAATTACTTATTAGTTATTATGGTCTCAACTATAATCGTTTTATTTATAATACTTGTATATTTTATAATTTATGAATAATCAAAATTATGCAGTGCATTTTATTTTGTATTGCAGGATCATCTGGTGAGAAAGGATCTATAGGGTCCCCTGGTCAGCCTGGTATCACTGGTTCAGTAGTAAGTATTTGTATATAATATATTTATATATATATTAACTGCAGTAGTTTATAAAATACAACTTTTCATTTAAAATTATGCTATATAATCATTTGTTTTTAATTAAATTAAATGTCAATATTCGCTTTATGGGAGGTAAATAAATCATAATTTTAATGATAATAATTTGTCTATAAAATATAATCAACTAAATACAGATAAGTGTAAATAATCTGATTATTAAAAATAAAAACTGTAGATAGGAAATAAATTACTCTTTTGATTGTCAGGGACTGATCTTATAGTGTACTCACTTAGGCGCTAAATCCCAAGATAGAAGTGTATTTAATTACTTATCTTAAATTTGAATACAGCAATCACACTGTATTCAAAACTATTCTATGAAAAACTTATTTTATACTCAAAAATGTATAAAAACTTGAAAAACATTTTTTACATTAAATGTATAAAAATTAATATGTTATAAGCGAAATTATGTTTTAATAGTTTTAAATATTAAAACCAAGTATTCTTTATGTTGGATATTTTCATAATTTAGATTTATTTGTAAATTAAAAATCACGTAAAATGTTTATAGTATGATTTTGAAACTTCAATAAGTAATATGATGTGCTATTTGTTTTTATAGGGTCCAATTGGTCCACGGGGAGAACGGGGTAGAGAAGGACCTCCGGGCCCACCAGGCATTCGTGGTTTGTTTTATGATTATTAATATAGTATATTTTAAAACCAATATATATTTTTATTGAATTATATGTATATCAGATGTATTTATAAAAATATATTTATAGGTGCTGATGGTTTGCATGGGGCTATTGGTACACCTGGAAGTATTGGTAAACCTGGTCCACCTGGATTTCCAGGTTCGGTATGTTATTACATTCATTAAATAAATTCAAAAGTTAAATTTTATTATTCCCCATTATGTAAGATAAATATGTGTACCTAACTGCATCAAGATATAAAATATGTGGTTTTTAAAAATAGTTCTATAATTAATATGTCATAGATATGTTATTTATAATTAAATAGTTTTCATTTATCAAACCATTATTTGTAATTTAAATTATAAATTTGTGTATTTGTGTTACAAAAATAGGTTGGTGCTAAGGGTGATCAAGGATTACCTGGACCAAAGGTATGTATACATATCTGTATAGTATATTAGTATGATGAATAAAATAGCAGGATTTTTATTTTACACAAATTGTATATTATTAGGGTGGTTTTGGTTTGCAAGGACCAAGAGGTGAATCTGGAAAGCCTGGCGAAGCAGGTGAAGCAGGTATGGTGCAATATAATATAGTTTTAATAGATTTATTTTAAATGTACTTCTTAATAATGTTGAATAATTTAAAATAAAATATTTAGGTTTCCCTGGAACACCAGGAAAAGATGGTACTCCTGGAGAAAAAGGAAGTCCAGGTATGAGTTATATTTCCAAACATACAATTATTTATATTATATATTAAATAATATACCTAACATACTTGGTATCAATAAAAGATAAATTATATATTAATAATAAAATATAGTATAAGTATAAACTGTAAATACGTATATATTATATATAATGTCATGATATAACACTTACACAAATGATATTTTTAAATAATAAATTTAAAATTGTTAATTATTACATTTCATTAAACTCAGTTTTCCATTTTTAAAACGAAACGTGTACCTACATTATAAATGTGTTGTAATTAAAATATAGATATAAAAAGTTGACAAATATTTCAAATATTATAGTACTTACGGAAATGTCTAATTTTAGGAGCAAGTGGTCCTATTGGTCCATCTGGTTTTCCAGGACCTCGAGGCCCTCCGGGTGAACCAGGTAGTGTTGGACCACCAGGTATAAAAGGAGCTGATGTAAGTTTGTAAACACAATCTAATCGTTGATAATTTATTTTTTAGCGTCAATCTATTAAAAAATATATGTACCTCCGACTTTTTAAAATGTTTAAATTAAATATTAATTTTACGTCTAATTTCAGGGATTGAATGGAGAACGAGGTTATAAAGGAGATGCAGGAATAAAGGGCGAAATCGGTAAGATATAACTGTCATCAATATTTCTGTATTTTAATTAATCAATTACATTGGATTCCGCCTAATGTGGGCTAAACATGTTAAATAATTACTATGTTTATAAATAAAATTAAATATAAAATTTGTATTAAATAAAATTACTCTTTGGACGTGAAAGAAATACAAAACGTTGTAATTGTTCGTTGTCTAAGCTGTTTAGTGTGGATCTGGTTGACAAAATGGGCACACGTTTCAAGCTTATCAGACGGACTATTTTCGTTACCCTCTTGCATGAAGAACTTCTGCAACAAATCAATGCACTTTTTATCCTCTCTGGCTGTAACTGGTGATTAGGTATCGTCTTCTTCTTCTTCTTCTTCATCTTCCAACTTCCTTTTTTTAGAAAATTATGTACAACATACATATGTGTATATTCTAACGCTATGATAAAATGAAAGTGCCCACATAAACCGAATCAAGTGCCCATATTACGTGGTTTTATTTAACCTTGTTAATATACATTTGTATTGGGACCAGACCTGTTAGCCCACATTAAGCGGAATCCACTGTATTGTTAATTAATAAAATAAAATGTTTAAATCAATGTATTACTCTAGGGGTTCCCGGACCAAGAGGATTACCTGGTATGGATGGGCCAGAAGGAAAACGGGGCAGAAAAGGTACGTTTCATAAATTCTACTAAATTACAGTAGATGGTATAGTGTGTACAAATAATATATTAAAAGTATTATTATTAATTAACAGATATATGTATTATACAATAATAAACAATACTATTTCTTATGATCATTAAAAATAATCTACACTAAATATTCTGACTTTATTTAGGATCCGAAGGACCCCGAGGACTCTCTGGGATTCAGGGTGAACGTGGTCTTCCAGGTAATAAAAAAAAAATTAAAACATGTTATACATTTTATGAAGTAATCATTTCCCAGTACGACAATATTAATTTTATTTTTAGGAGAACGTGGATTACCGGGTCCAGATGGAGCACCGGGTACCAAAGGTAAGAATAATTCATAACTACTAATTTTTTTGAAGTTAATAAATATAATATCAAAAGGAATAATTTTAGTACACTAAACACCATTCAATACAAATTATATATGCATTAAGAGCTGTACAACATTTTGAGCATTGAATATTTTTCAGGGTCACCTGGTGATCGAGGATCTGAAGGACCTCCGGGCACAAAAGGTATAATTTTTTTAGTTATTATGATCTGTATGAAGCCATGTTTAAAAAAAATTATTTGTATTTAGGTTCTATTGGCGATACAGGAAGACCTGGAGTGCCAGGTATGAACTGTTATGACTTATTAGTTAAAACTATATATAAATAATATGCATATAGAAATTTAATCATTAGTGTGAAAATGTTCTACTATTAGGTCTTCAAGGTTTGAGTGGGCCTATAGGAAAACCAGGACCATCAGGAAAGTCTGGACCACCAGGTGAACGTGGTATACCCGGCGCAGATGGAAAAGTAAAATTAAAATATTAAAATTAAAAATATACATAATATGGACAAATTAATTTTTTTGTTTATCTCAGAAATAGTAGCTGTGTTTTGATTAAACTAATATAAGTTATAGCTACCTGGTATATACCTAATAAATTAAACATTTTTCAACAGGTTGGTGAATCAGGAGCACCAGGTTTGCAAGGCTTACCGGGACCAATAGGCCCACCTGGTGATAAAGGCTTAACTGTAAGTAATTTATAATTGAGCTAAACATTTTGAAACTTAATTTTATAATAATGTATAGGTTAAACAAAAATAATTGTTTACTTATATACCTATATATTATAATTTACCAATTTGTTATGTTTAAAAAAGAAAATAATTTTTTTAATTAAAACAGGGAGAACCAGGAGCAGCTGGTGAGGTTGGACCTTCAGGAGCACCAGGTTTGTGCGAATTTAATAAGTTATAGTAGCAAAGAAATTAAGGATATCCATTATTTACATCAATTATTTACAAAATTTATTTTCTAAATTTAAATCTAGCCGTATAATTCATATTTATTTTATTAAATTACACTAGACAAGCCCAGAAAATGGACAAAAGTACATGGTGCATAGATTAAAAAAAAGCTAAATAAACATTACTCAATGAAAACTTGGTTATTCAAGAGATATTAATCAAATTCTAAGTACATTTATGATTTAAAATTCTTAAATATATAAATACTTAGTATCAACGAATTTGTAAGTAGTTGGTACCATGTAGGGTTAGATATTTACCGTTGACTTTCTACACCCGTATGTAGTTAAAATGCCTAGACTCAGCGCCGTTCATTATATTTTAACATTCAATTATTTTTATTTTATTTTTCAGGTCCCAGAGGTGATCCAGGAAAAGAAGGTCCATCTGGAAAACCTGGTGAGTAGACATGCATGTAAAATTCTTATTTAAATAAAATATATAATGTCATAAATTATTAATTCTATTTATTGATCTACTAAAGACAAAATAACCACAGAAATGTAAAATAATTATAGATTTTATAAATATTTGCTTTTAAATTACTGTACTATACAGATAAAAAAATTATGAAAGTATTAAATAAGTATAATTATTACTTATCGCAATACTCAATTAAAATACAACAGTACATCATGTAATTTATCATAAACCTACACAATATACTTTACATTTTATATAAAATAGATTTCGAATTAATATTTTATTATTCAATTAAATAAAATCAAGAATGATTTTCGTAGGTATACCGGGTAAACCAGGCTTAGATGGAGAACGAGGAGCGGTTGGTTCACCTGGATCTATTGGTTTCCAAGTAAGTACTGAGAATAATGAATTGCAATGTAAAACATATTTAACATTACAAATATGTAACAAATTTAATTTAGGGTGTACCAGGTGTACCAGGAAATCCAGGCCAATCCGGAAAAGACGGCGAGCAAGGTAATTCGTTTAATATATTTAGTCAAAGTTCAATATTTAATTATGTAATTAATATACAGGCCAACAAGGACCATCAGGAAAACCTGGCGAACCAGGAGCTAGAGGTGAACGTGGATTTCCAGGTTAGTATGATATTTGTTCAGTAATCAAAATAATTATTTATCTATATATTATACATTATACATTATTACCTATTAGCTATTATGTAAGTTAAAAATCTACTTCTATTCGTTAGTTGTTTAATTTTAAAGTATACATATAGATTTTTTTATAAAGTTATAATTTATATTACGTATATTTATAACTTATATTAAAAGGATATATGATTTTTCAATATAATAATAAATAACTATATAAAACATGTTAAATATATAGAAATGTTGTATTTCATTTTTTTAAACCGAATAAAAATATATATTTTAGGAGACAGAGGACCCATTGGTCATCCGGGACTACAAGGAGTTAAAGGTGAATCAGGAGTAGCTGGTCCTGATGGTTCAACTGTAAGTTTTTTTTATTATTTAATTCTTTTACTTAAAATTATATATAAATAATTATAAACTAAAACTAAAGAATACAATTTTAAATTAATTAAATTAACCCATTTCTCGTGTAAAAATCTTCTTACTTAGGTTTTGTTATATTCTCTTCCCTAGATTTTTGATTAATATACTAGTATCGTTTTTAGGGACCACAAGGAATCAAAGGTGACAAAGGACATTCAGGATCACCAGGATTAATGGTAAATTAAATTAAATTTATAAATATATTATGCTCATAAAAGTATGATTTAATTTATTTTATTACATACTATATATAATACATTAAAGTTTTAATTTTATTTTTAGGGTTTGCCAGGGTTAAGAGGAGAACTAGGACTTTCTGGTTTAAAAGGAGAACGAGGTATGTCATTTACAACTAATTGTTTACAAATATCTATTGTTTCCAAGTATTTGATGCATCGATTAACAATTTCGCCACTATAAATCCAAGTTTTAATATTCATGGTCATGAAATATTGTTTAAAACTTGACTAATTTTGAAATATAGAGACCGATAGGCGTCAAAGTTTTAAATATTCTATTATAGTTATTATTTTATAGTTATCCATAACCATCGATATGTAATGATAAATATTTTTTCTGAAATCTAATATTTTGGTACACTAACATATAGGTTATCGCTGGTATAATTGTTTAAAACTATATACATGTAATAGGCATTAAGTGATATGATTGTTGTATAATATACAATATGTTTGTATTATATCGAACTAAAATGTATAATATAACCTGTACCTTGTCGACAAAGAAATATAACTTATATCTATATATACATCGTAAAAGATTAGTAAACTATTATATTTAGATAATAACTTATCCATTGATTAAAACCTACTATTTTAGGTTCTACTGGAGTTCAAGGACCTTCGGGATCACCAGGTAAATAATTATCATTCAATTAATATAACAACTAACTATATTTTATAAAATATACTAGGTAATTATAATATTATAATATGCTTTATATAAATGCAATTTCTTTAATTATTTTTTAAAATACAGCATGTAGAGGCTTAAAGTACATTATTATAAATTTGTTACAATTACATATGTTTTGAATAAATAAAAATCTAATAAAATGTTTAAATTTAATTATCTAATAAGGTCCTGCTGGAGAACGAGGTCCTCAGGGATTTGTGGGTCCAATTGGTCCACCAGGGGAACCAGCGGAACGAGGTGAGGCCGGATCTACGGGACCCCCAGGAGAGCATGGCGCACCAGGTTTGTAAAAAAAAAAAAAAATTATAAAAATAAATAAAATAGTATTGTGTTTTTACCTATATATGAACACATAAAGATTAAAGTAATTTTTTTTACATCATACACATTCATTTTTCAGGGACACCGGGCGAGCGAGGACCATTTGGCCCTCAAGGTGTCCAAGGTTTCCCTGGGTCACCGGGACCAGTAGGTAAGAAATTATAATATATTAAAAGCGTATATATTTTAATGTACTAAATTATTTATACATGTATATAAATGTATATAGGTATGCCTGGATCAAAAGGCGATAGAGGAGATTCAGGTTAGTATATTTATTATAAATAACAATAATTATTATTAAGTTACTTCTTGGAAAATAATTTATTATTGAATTCAGGAATGAAAGGAGAACAAGGAAATCCTGGACTTATAGGAAAAATTGGAGAACCTGGTCTTTCCGGTGCTGTGGGTTCAATGGGTCCAAAAGGTATTTTCATTTAATTGCATTGCTTTATATAATTTTGTACTACTAGGGAACTCTGTGATTTATTTAAATTATTAATTAAATTATTTTCTGATAGTCAAAAATAATATATTTAATATTTCAATAGAAAAACTCTTGAAAGTTATGAACTAAAAGTTAATAGTGATACATTAGGCAATATAATATATTATATTATTTAAAAGTTGTCAAATTAGTATCACGAAAAAGATGCCTGAATTGAACTGAATGTATTTTTAGATTCTGAGTGAAACGAGAAATCTATTGATTTTACCATGATGTGTTTTTTTTTTTTTGTGTATGTGTGTACGATAAATTGATTCATTGATCATTTCAATTTACCCTTCACGGCGTCACTCGTCATTTTTAAATTTCAGGTAGTCGTGGAGATCAAGGTATCAAAGGTGATATAGGATTAATGGGAGTACCAGGAAGAGTTGGAGAACGAGGGTCAATGGTAAAAATAATGAATTATTATTGTTTATTGTTTATTGTTATATAACTGTACATTATTGAACATGTAGATATAAAAATCATCATTGTTATTATATTAGGGATATCCTGGACCAACTGGACCTGCTGGGCCTCCAGGTATTACTTCAAATTATGATTTATACTAATCATGTGTCTATTAAATGAAATAATTGTTTACACTAGGTTTGGTTGGACCCAAAGGATGGCAAGGTGAACCGGGAAAACAGGGTATGCCAGGAAATATTGGGGCACCAGGGTTGCGAGGACCAGATGGTAAGTAGTACTTGATTTTGTTCATTCAAAAAATACTATTAATGTTCAAAAATCTATACACAATGATCTAATTAGTGGTCTAACAGAGCCCCTCTTACGTATCCCCATGCAAGGGAAATGCATCCCTCCACTTATTATAATTTACATTTTCATCTTTCTTCTTCTTCTTCTTAATCCTAATCCTAATCTTAATCTAAATCATAATCCTAATCTTAATCTTAATCTTATTCTTAAGATAATATTCTTAATAATACAGTGATGTTTTTATTGTTTTTTTTTTATATGAAACAAGTATTTTTAGTATTTTAAAAATGCAGGCATCCCTCCACTTGTTTTGAGCTACTTCGACCACTAGATATAATACACACTTAATGAAAAAAATAAGTATATGTTAAAATGTTTCTTTATTTTAGGTTTAAAAGGAGAAACAGGTGCTGATGGAGCACCAGGACCTCCAGGACCAGTCGGCCCTCAAGGAGCAGCAGGTGAAAGGTATTGTATAAACACTATAAACTGTAAATATAGTAATAATATATCACTGTTTATATTACCTATATGATATAATATGTATATAATTATCAATTATCTACTTATCTCTTATGTATACAAAATCATAATATTTTCATTGATTAAATATGGTATAATCAATGGTCTTGTGCTAAAGTATAATATGACTATTTACTAAACATTAATATAACTTTTGTATTTTAAAATACTTATTGTTATTTTAGGGGTTTAACCGGGGTTCCAGGCAGTCAAGGACCAATAGGAATGCGAGGACATCAAGGATCACCAGTAAGTAACTAGTAAATGTAATGAGGGATCTTGGTTTGATGTTATAAGTTCTGAGAAAAGTAAAAATGAATCATAAATACTCAAACAATATTTAAAATGGATTTGTAATTATAAAATAAGCATATGTAAAATAACATTGATTATATATTTATTAATATAAAATATTATGGCACAACTATTTTGAAATAAAATTATAATTTAAAGACAAGAAGAGTGAAATAAAGAATCACCAGAATAAAATATAAGATAAGAGAAAAAAAAATCAAGGAAGAAAGAATTATTTAGGATTATTATATACCTATTATAAAAGCTGGAGATATTTACAAAGGAAATTACCAAAGATAAAACAAAGGAAGAGCGAGATTTAAAAGAGAGGTAAATCAAGGGGAGAATATCATAAGAAATATAGGAAAAGAAAAATTAAGATGACTGTTACTTATTAGAACTTAATGTTTAGGAATACTATTTATTAGACACGTAATAATTGTTTATTCTAATATACTCAAGGGCGAAAAAGGATCACCCGGGAAACCAGGTTCAGATGGATCACAGGTACCTAATTACTTTATTTAAAATATGTTTTAAAAATGAAATTAAATAATTTTATATAATTTAGGGAGTTCAAGGTTTAGCTGGACCTCCGGGAGCTCCAGGGTCTCAAGGTTAGTAAACATATTTAAATAATATTTTATATGAACCTTTAGTAAAACGCTTTAGTGGTATCTAACTTAATAGATATGCAAATGTAACCCATTTCTCAACTTAAGCATTAGAATTAGAACGATACACTATCAAAATAATTAATATAGTGTAGTAGTGTGTGTGCCAAGATGGTTGGGAAACACGGTGACGTAATATAACAATATTTTATAGGTGAACGAGGTCAAGATGGAGCAACAGGTTTACCTGGAGCACCTGGAATTAGTGGAAGACCAGGAGACAAAGGTAAATTATTTGATTATTATTTTCTTTTAATTAATAGTGTTTAAATGAAAACACATATAAATCAATAAATTTTTAAAACTATTTAGGTCCACCTGGCTCTCCGGGTAATCTGGGCAATCCTGGCCCACCAGGAATGATTGTAAGTTTTTTTTTTTATTGAAAAATATATGAGATAACTTATTTGCCTGTAATAAAATTATTGAACTTTAGGGCCCACAAGGTTTACCTGGTTCTGTTGGAAACCCTGGTGAACGAGGTATACACGGTGAAACTGGTCCACAAGGTGTAGAAGGGCCTCCTGTAAGTTTAAAGAGCTAGTAAATTATTATTTTTTTTAGATGTATTGTTGTTCTAATGCTTTAATTATAGGGCCAGAAGGGTAAACCAGGACCTCCCGGAGTTCAAGGACAAAAAGGAGATCGAGGTGACATAGGTCTCGATGGAATGAAAGGTTAGAACTTACAATTATCATCGACTTTTCGAAAAATAGTAAAATTCGTTAATCGTAGAGTGACAACACAAAACGCATTGTCATTGGGCATTGGTGTCGAAATATAGTTTCGTATTCGAAAAATGATTTTAATTCTATTAATTCAAAACCCAATACAGTAGTCACCCGATAATTCGAATCTCGATAAACCGAACTAAACTTGATCCCCTGAAAAAACCTCTATAATTAGAAGGAAAGACGTGTATTTCGGTCCCCTCGATAATTCGTAATTTCTGGCGGTGGGTAGACACTCAATTCGATTTTTTTTTTTTACCAGAACCTCTATAATTCGAATTAATTTAATGGGCGTACATACAACGGCCGACTTCTGCGCATGGGCGTGGCCGCTCTAAAAATACAGCCAATGAGAGCTTCGGAACAGCAGAGCGCCTACGCGCGAGAATAACTGGTCGCCGCCGAGGTTACTGTTTATTCGGAATAGAGTATATCAGTCAGTTTGAACATGGGTCCCGTAAAGTACGAGTGTTCGTCGCTTGCGGATAAACTCCGCGTTTTAATTTCGAATTACCGAGTGACTACTCTAACTTTATAAAAATTACAATATCATGAGCGCAGGCGTGACACCAGATTTAAAGCTTTGTTTTTGAAAAATGTGCAGTTCAAGTCGGGGAAAGGGCTTTGTTGATCCCGTTCTCATTTATTACTTTTATAATTGTATACATATATGAATTCTCATACGTTTCGAACGTAACGTCCCTGCTTTTTGTAGTATTTGCAAGTGTAAAGTAAGACCGAACAATTATTTTTCATATATATTACGACATACGATTCAAAAAAAATATAATATAATTAATTAAAATATTACCAATTCGTTGTAATTTAATTATTATTATATGAAATGAGTGTTTTTGAAATTTCTTAGTCGTGTTTGTATTTTTCAACTGTATATTAATAAATATTTTACAGGCCATAGAGGTTTAATGGGCTTACAAGGACTACCAGGATCTCCAGGAGCTGATGGTCAAAAAGGTATGACTTATTTAATTATTCTTCATTCAAGATAATTATGTAATTAAATTAAAATCTTATCTACTAGATTAGAATAGTATTCAAGAAAAAGTGATAATTAATTTTTTTAAATTCATTAGGTGATATTGGATATTCTGGACCTGTTGGACCACCGGGCGAAACAGGACCAAGAGGTATTAACAATTTATATAGTTTGTAATTGAAATCGAAGTAAAAATAGTGAAACAAAATGGTTTTTTTCTTGTTAAAATAATTTGTCATTATTAGGAGCGCCGGGACAAGATGGAAATCCTGGATTACCTGGTTCAATGGGGCAACCAGGCCCTAGAGGTTAGTTTGATTTATAATTTTAATTTTTGACAACAAATCAATTATGATTAAATTTAAGGATTGACTGGTGAAAGAGGTTTTGATGGAACTCCTGGAACACCAGGTGAACCCGGTCCCCCAGGACCACCAGGTGAAGCATTAGCATACGACATGGCAGCATTGACAGCTTTGTTAACACAAGGACACAGCAAGGTAATAATATATATTATATAATATGTATGTATATTTTTCATAAAACTTAATTTTTATCAAAACATTTTCATTTGAATTAGGGACCAAATGATGGTATTCATCAAGATCAACCAGAAATGTCAGAAACAGAAAGAAGTAAATTGATATTAAATGCATATAAAAGATTAAAAACATCATTTGAAAAGTTTAAGAAACCAATGGGTGAAAAAGATAATCCAGCGAAAACATGTAAAGATTTATATGCTGCTTATCCAGATTTTGAAAGTGGTAAGACTATAGTTTAAACAAAATTTGTACATCTCAATTATTAATAAAATGTAATGATTTTAGGAGAATATTGGATCGATCCTAATGAAGGCGATGTCCGTGACGCAGTACTAGTACAATGTGATTCAGTTACAAAAAGCACATGTGTAATACCTCAACCTGATCATATTGGACCAATAGATTTTATAAATAGACAACCTCAGCCTGAGGTTTGGCTATCTGAATTTGAAAATGTTGCAAAGGTAGGTAATATATTTCTATATTATTTAACATTGAATGTAATTTCATATTTATTCGTATACAGATATCTTACAAAGCCGATAGCAATCAGATCAGTTTTTTGCAATTATTATCCGTGTCTGCTACACAAAATGTAACATATCATTGTAAAAATTCAGTTGGTTATTACGAATCAGAAACAAAATCGTACAAAAAAGGATTGAAGCTGGTAGGATTTAATGATGTGGAAATTACTCCCAGAGGGAATCCAAAAATGAGATACAAAGCTATTGAAGATGAATGTAAGGTGAGTGAAGTGTCGATTTTAATTTATCATAATAGTAAATAGTACATATCTAATACTATTATTTTTTTTTTTTGTACCCAGACTAGGAAAGCGCAGTGGGGAAAAACAACGATTTCATATACAACCGATCGTCCATCTAGGTTACCAATCATGGACATCGTCGTACGAGATTTTCACGAAGTCGGTCAAAGTTTTAGTATACATTTAAGTCCAGTATGTTTTATATGAGAAAAAAAAACAACCATTAATTATTTGGCCAGCTTTTCTTTAAATAGCACAACAAACCAGTTAAACACAATAATTGTCTTCATAATATTATTAAAAGTAAAATTAATTATAATAAAAAATAGTAAAAATAAAGTAGAAAACTAAAATGGTAGGGCAGTTAACAGTTTTTAAAATTTGGTCATTGAAACAATAGAAGCTTAAAAATTATGTATAAGCTTATCAACGGTAGGAAAACAAAATGTATGAAGTATAACTTAATTCAATTCAATTTTAATTTTAAAGGCGTCCATAAAAAATAAATATAAATAATTTAAATCTATTGGTTTTAACTAAAATATTATAAATAACTTGACTTAATATAAATAAATTACCTGACAAACAACCGTCATTTTTTTTTTTTTGGACGCCCCCATATTAGAATTATTATTTTATATATTACATATTTAATTCATATGTATATAATATCATATATATATATAATATGTTCATTAAAAAAATGTTTTTTTTTTCTTAATAAAACATAAATTTGTTATACATTTAGACTAAATTATTACGATAACTTAATGAGTATTGGTGAAACAAAGTAATTTTAAGTAGGTAATATTTTGTTCATGTGTTATACATAAATAATAGGAAGATAATAATATATAATATATAATTAAATTAATACATGTTTGTTCTATATGAATAAAATATCAGGTGGGGGAAAAATCAGGTAAACAAAGGCAGATTGTATAAAAAATATATATAATGTATATTGTTTAATAATATAATGAGCAAAAATAATTTCATGGAAAACAACATAGGAATTTAAAGGAAAACGACACGTTATTTATTATTAAATTTAATACTGTCAAAATTCAATAATCTTATTAACTATCGACATTATTAACACATTTGAAAGGTCCAAATAAATTTTTCATAACACATTTCAACACACAAATCTGTCAATGTGTGTTATTAATTACTACGAAAATTAAATAAAAAAAAAAACTCCAACATCGCTAAAAAATAAATCATTATTACGATTATAGTTGCCATAAGTGGTGGTTTAAGTATTTGGTCGCTACCAAGGGAACAAATTTGAAATTATTCAAAATAAAACGGTGTTTATATTGTTATAAGTGTAATTTTGAAAAAAAAAATAATAATATAATACTGTTGTCATAGAAATTTGAGAGAAAAAAAAATGCTTACAATAAGGAATGAAAAAAAAACATATGTCAAAATTTTAATCTGCCTTTGTTTTTGACCAGCACCTCTCATCGGGTGATTGTACGACTATAAAAGTTTCATTAATCTCATAAATTAATTTCATAAATAATTCAATCACTTTGGTTCCATTCGGCTATTTACAAAAAAAAAAAAAAATATTACATACATAAATTTAATAGTTTCTAACCACGGTGGATAAGAATACCGAAAATCTCGGACTGTGTTATCAACTTTGGTTTAGGGCTGTCAAAACTTGACAACTAAAAATAAAAACATGTATTAATTCACAGAAATATTATTTATAAGTGGATTAAACATTCGAGTATTGAACCAATAAATCATTTTAGGGCAAAAATTAAAAGTTATCTGATAAATTGTTTTAAGTTATTACTTATTAGTATTATATTATAAACTTACAAATCATACATTTATATATTATTTTGGAATAGTTTAATAACTTTGTAGACTTGGAAGTATCGAGTATATCAAGTTTGCCAAATCTCATATTTAGATCATCAAAAAATTTCAATAGAGAAAATCTATTAAGATAATAAACAACAGATACATCAATGAAATGTAATACAATATAAACTGAAAATGATATAATTGTCAATCAATCCAAAGTAATAACATGTTAGTATAACACTTTTAAGTTAATTTTCATTTATTTATTTAGTTTCGAATTCATTTTAGATAGAACATATACCCATGAGTCAGTTCATCAATTTTTAAATCTGTTTAATCCACTTAAATTCCAAGTAAAAACAAATTAGAATAGTTAATTGAATTATCATCAACTTACTATCACACTTTATGCTGTGGCTGATGCCTCATTGGGAATGCATTTCGGCGATCGGAATGACCATGAGCAGGTGGCGCAGAAGCTATAAAATAATATAATAAAAACCAGGTAAAAAAAAATATCATTTCAATTATTTTACTACCTCTTGGTGCATAATAATGACCTCTACCCTCACCATATCCATGAGCTGGAACTCTGCTTGATCTAGGTTGAGACACGTATGCTTGTGGATTGTGTCGCTATACAATTACATATATTATTAGTTGTGAGAAAAACAATAATAATAATAATCAATAAATCACCATTCTACGCAAAGTTGTGATTGGCCGTCGTAACGTTTCGCTAATCCTTCGTGCTGGAGGCTTTTTTGGATTTGAAGACGGCGTATGTACTGCACAACATTTTATGAAAATTCCCATTATAATAACAAACGTAACACCCATTAGCATACACGCCCACCAGTTTTCCTAAAAAGAAAAAAAGTAAAATTATAATTTAAAATATTTTAATTAATTTCATTACTTAAAAATATTTTATTGATTCTTAAAAACCCAATTCTACGTTTTAATTTATTAAAAACAAAAACAAAAGAGTTCATAAATTTGGGTTTCTTTTATTAAAAAGTCATTAGATACAATCTAAGTAAATTAAAACTTACTAAAGCCCATTGTTGTAGAGTTTGAAGTGTCTGTTTATTGAGGAGCATATTTTTTAACCTAGCCAATGGTCCCTCGGCGTCAACTGCTCTACATTTGTAAAAAACATCACAATAACCCTAAAAACAATAAAATATTAAGATTCGTTTCATTATTTTTAAGAGGTTTTTCAAAATTATTATGAATTGATAATTTACCTGAAAATTATCACAAGGCGATCCTGGCCTCAAACTTATACCACCAGGAGGTAAATTAACTGCGGCTGCAAATTCACTAGTCGATCGACAAGTTTGTGAATCGGTGCCGTTCATACAAGCTAACTCACATAGCTTGCGTTTATCAATATTTGGTATAATTTTTGATGTTAAAAAACATTCATTTAGTCCCCACTCCAAACAAATGGATCCAGTGCAATCACCATTGATGCAAAGCTTAAAAAATATTAAATTTACAATGACATATTTTAATAAAAGTTCTTTAATTTATAGTCAATCTAAATAACTAACCTGGGTTCCTTCATTACAACGGGTTTTATTAGGTTTAGGTGGAGGAACAGGACACTCAGGTGTAGTACCATCACAATAAGATCTATAACTACAATCACCTTCTACACGACATTCAACTGAACGAGAAGATGGAATAAAACGACAGGTGTCTGCATAACAGCATGGCCCTTGTGAAGGACTGAAAAGTAAAATATTATCAATGTAAAATTGCAAAAATTTTTTTTATCTTATAAACATACCTGCATTCAGTTGCTATTCGACGACCACAAGCTTTTACTGACGTGTTAAAACGCTTATCGTCTTCAGAATATATTCTAGGATAACAACATTTGTCATCACATTCTTGATAGTCATACCCACAATCACACTCTTCACCATCTTCAACAATTTTGTTTCCACAGAATGCTCCTTCGCTAGCTGTTTTATAAATAATTGTTGTTAATATTAATAGAATTAATTTAGGGTTTAATTTATGAACCTTTAAAGCAATTTTTTTTTTTGTTATCTTGTATGGCATCCAATACACTACTGATATTGGCTATACTGCACGAAGAGAATTTGCTGTTGTTTGGACGGTCACCACTAGTGGCAGATGCAAACATAATATAATTACCATTCAAACCACCCGGTCGACATTCTGGAGGATAATCATGCTGCAATGAAAAAAAATATTGAAATAAAATAAATCTTCATACCTAATTAGGTAATTAGGTTAATATTCTACATACCGGTGACCCAAAATTGTGACCGATCTCATGGGCTAATGTCAACTGTGAAACTTTGGGCGGAACTCTACTGTTATAATTTACAAATGTAATAATACCCGTATTCAAGCTACGTTTAGTTGATTGATATAAACCACCAATAGTTTCTGTATATGATTTGTACTTTTCACAAATCCCACCGGATGCACCTTTAAAAATAATAAAACATATTACAACACAATCAACATTTATTTAATGAAATAAGCAACTTACCAGATGCACTGGCAACCCAAGCTAAACCTAAAGTTCCTCCAGTAAAATCTCTGTAAGTAAACACATATGCAAGACAAAAGTCTTCGTGGTTACCCAGCGAATGTAGATTTAAAAAATTGCTGACATCAATATTTTCCATGCAGAAAGGATTTTGGTCTCCAGTCCACTTGGGGTCACAAGGCTCATCATCATCAATCTAAAAGAAAATAAGAGATTACATATTTATTTGAGACAAATGATCAAATATTTAAATGAAACAATATTAATCAAATTATAAATCCAGAAGATATTATATTAATAGTAATTAATTAATATACATGGTAATATTTTCACATACATTTAATGAAATGCAAAACTATTTATATTACCTATATGGCTATATCATATTATTTAAATTTACCAAATCATTAAATTAGTAAAAATATAATATACTAAACAACACAATTTCAGTAATTTGACTTTACAACAAATCAAAAAAATGTCCTACAATTTAACTAATTCTTCTTTTTTTTTTAAAACAATAAGTATATCAATTATAATATTTTTATTAATATTTTCTATACTTTTAACATCGTATTTTTAAGTTTATAAAATTATCATCGCAAGTAGTAAAAATTGAACGAGAGTATAATTAAAAAATAAATCATACTACAATTCGATATTACTGTAAAATTACTTTATCAAAATTATATTTCTACTATATTTCTTTAAATGGGATTTAAGTTATAATTATTTTTTAAATGTTTAATAATCAATGCTTTATAGCTATTTGTCTACTCCCATGCTAGATTAAATATTAGATCAGTATTTGGTTTTTATTGACCTCTATTACATATAAATATAAATGTATTTACTTTAATTCGTTGAACTTCAAATTGAATATTTCTATGTTCAATGCGTCCATCAAATTTTGTATCTCTGTATATATAATTAACTGCAGTAACATGATGAGCTATAAGTGATAATATCTCTTCTCTAGTTTTTACTTTATCATAACCGACCTAAAAACAAACAAAAATTATTAATAAAATAAAAAAAATTGTTATATTAATCATATTACTTGTTCTTTAATGTGTTTCCATAATAAAGGATCAGTCTGGATGAACAGGGAACAAGTATTAAGTTCTATAGGTTTAGTAGCACGCTTTGTTCTAACTGGTCCATTGTGGTGTTTTTCAGCTGCTTGTCTTGTATATTTATAAGCAGGTCTTTCTTCATCTCTTTGTTGAATATTCCATGGATCACCAGAATATTGAACTGTTTCCATATTTTCTTTTATAGATCCGACAACTCCACATCCACTAAAATGACCTAAAATAATTAATTTATAAATTAATAAATATCACATAAAAAGTACTAAATACAATACTATGTTATTAATTTAAAATACTTACTAGAAGAGTTGTGATATGGATTATCGACATCATTTTCTTTATATATAACAGAATGAAAATCCTCACTGCCTTTAAGGTGACCATGAGGATGGATGTATTTTCTAGATTTCTCTATAAAATAGTTTCCTTTTTTTGGTGATATGATTTTTCCTTCAAAAATTCCATCAATAATTGAACCAAATACTGCGCTATTGGCTTCATCTATTTAAGAAAAAAATAAAAAAATAATGTTTTAATAAAAACAATAATCAAATTACCATAAAATATAAATAATGTTTTTTGATTAAATTAACTAACTTAAGAATTGTATATCGATGGGTAAATGAACATGTTAGAAAACAAAAATATGTTTTATTTCAAAAGTACTAACATAAGGTGAGAATCAGTTTATTTATCATAGTAACAACTTAAAAAAATTATTATTGTCTAATCCTGCCATGATTTTTTCTAGGTTTATTTTTAACGAAAAAAAACCTTAAAATCAAGAATAGCAGTACAGGAGTAATATGAACCATCAATAAGTAAACAGTAAATATTAATAAATATTTTTATTATTTCTAAGAAAATATTTAATCTTGATTTATTAAGTATGATTATTATATTATTAACTATAAATTAACTATGAGTCATACAAATTTAATTGTATAATGTTATATAAAACATATTCTAATTTAAGTATTAATAATTTATAGAGTATATTTTTTAATTGTGTCAAATGTTCATATTAAGGTTATGTTATTACAACATATTTACTAAGCAATACCTAACTGTTTACATTATCTACAGTAAACAAATTTAATGTTTTTATTTAAACATATCAACTTTAATTTCAATGTTATATCCTTGTTATTGAGTATAGAATTAAAATAGGAATTAAATTTAAACAATTATAATATTTACAAAGAATATCACATTAATTAGTAAATGATAAGAACAAAAATTTACAATAAATACACTAAAAATTGTCACCAAAAAGAACACATTAATTTTTTATGCTATCGGGTACGCACTTGTAAATACCTAAGTAATCACACCTCAGTAACTAAGGTGTTAACTCTTTTATGATTAACTATTTTCTTGGCGTGAGGATTATATCTTTTTTAATTAACACAGTGCATATGATATTATCACTTAGCCCTACTATGCATACTATAAATAATCCAGGAAATAATTTGAATGTGAACATTGAATCATGTAATATCAACTAATAAAAATAACTTTATTTTTGATTAAAAAGATTTTATAGAGTTTTATCAATATTATCAATAACTTCAAATTTTAATAATAAAAAACTTTGGCTACGAATTTTTATAAATATTATACCAATAAAAAAAATAATATTAAGAACATTGCATTCAATTATCAAAATTTATTGTCCGATCAAATTTTTTTTAATGACATAATTTAAAGTGAACTAAAAACTTCAAATATCTATATACCTATAACACAAAAAATTCAAAATCTATAATAAAAATGATTCTATAACTACTCATATTTGGTGAAAATTTCAAGTGTCTACCTTTATTCTTTTTTGAGTTACGATTAAAAAAAAAACATAACTTACTCCACTCAGAATCTAAAAATGTGAATCATAAAATTATCAACTATTTTCGTTAATAGGAGTAAATGAGAGCTAAAAAATTTAATTTCACTGCTTTTTTTCTAAATTGTAATACAATCCACAATTCAAAAAACTTTATTAATATTAAAAACCTATATAATGAAAATTATTTGGGTTTATTTAGAGTACACACCAATTTGTTACCTATTTTAAATACATAATATAAGTTTCATTAAACAAAAAAAACAATTACCTTTAAAATACAATATTTTACTGCTAATTTAATATTAAATTGATTATTTTAAAATTGAATAGGATAAATTGTCATTAAGAAACAGCTAAAATTAAAATTAAAAAAAACTAGATAAATCTTTTATCCTTAAACTTTAGAATATTTCAACCAATTTAAGTTATAAAAATCATAACTGATGTCTATACAAAATTGAGTGCCTATACATTTTTTAATTACATATTTTTGTAATGAAATAATCTTACATATTTAAAATTGTGAAATTGTAAACTTAAATACCTACAATTCAATAATTTATATTTATTTTAAATTAATTGGGGCAGTAAAAAATAACTTACCAATGATATGTCCTTGGTATATATGTGAAGTATCGATATCATTAGGATGTATGTGGTTGCCTGAATTATCTAATATTTCAATAGCATTTGAAAATGTTTCCAAATCTCGACGAAGCCTTATTTGAAAACTGTGACCGTGCGCTTTAAATGTCACATGCACATTACTATCACTATTAGTTACAGATCGTTTGGCTCTATCGTGACTGCGAGCCAAGTGTTCATGATCATATGTAACAGGTTCATAATGCGACACATATTGGCTGAGACGTTTGCCTTAAAAAGTAAATACAAATTAAGCACAAATCGAAAAGTCAAAGTGTAATACAAATACAAAATAGCTTACCTTGTATGTTACTGATGATTATCAGGAGCACAATGGCCATAGAGCTGAATGTATACATACTATTAAAAATATAAAATATTTGATCACAGGCATAAAATTTGGTTTTTTTTACATTTATTAAAATAATTATGACTTTTATGGTATACTAATGAGTTTATGTGACAATAGTCAATAAAATAATGTAGAAAATGACAATTTCCGGATTTCCATTTTGACTGGCCTCTAGGAAAATTTTTCTTTTGTTTTATTGTTATTCTTTTTTAGCGATAATGACGAAAAAAAAAGAAGAAATTGATAAAGCAATACAGTGTCACCTTTACAATAACAATGTAGTTTCATTGAATGTTCACCTTGTTGATATTATATAAATATTAGATAATTTTTAGATGTAATTAAAATGTTTTCTCAATAATATTATATTAATAAGTTATAAAAACACTATTGGATCAAAACATTCAAGTCCACGAACGTAATTCATTAAAATGAATAATTCATTATCAACGTTTCAAATCCGTACCGATAAACGCATCGTACGATTTTCGTCCATTGGCTACATTGGCTAGTTGCGGCTGATGCAACATTTTTCCACACTCACACATCATTACTTCAGTGGCCACATTTTTCTCGCAATCTAAGTTGTCCAAATTTTTTTAATTCTCAATTGTATTTATTTCGTTTACCATTACTTTTATAGTTCATTTTTGAGTTATATTAATTAAATCAAATTCCAAAATGACGGAAGAAGAAGCTGTAAGTATTGCATTGCATACTATTTTGGTTACCGGTTAAGTATTTCGATTTAAAGTTATAGTTCTCAAACATGTCAATCGACAATCCGAAGTTGTACATTGACCATAATACTAATTATTTAAAATAAATAATAATAATTAAATTAATACTTTTATTATTATTAAAGTTTATTGAATAGAAATGTATTGGTTTTTATTAAACTCTTATTTTTAAATGTTAGGGATCAAAAACTGTTTTCCTAAATATGCTATATTATAGAATTAAAATATGATTTTGGAAATAAATAAGATTATAGTACCCATCTACTTGTATATGAAATATCTATTAGGTATTTTTAGTTACATGTGGAAAGTATTTGTATGTATAATAAATATCTACGTGTAAAAGCTGATAATTCAAAACCATTACTTATTAGTTATTACTTATTACCAATGAGGTACTGATTTTTTTTTCGATTCAAATTTCAATTATTAGATGTTTAACATTTAATTCATTAAACTTTTAAAATGTATGCTTAATAAGTTGATAGGTATAGCAAAAGTTTCAAATTGTATTTTTTATTAGTTTTTTTACTGTTTTATCTAATTTATTACAGTAATTAATATAGAATAATTTCTTAATTTTATGAGTAAAAATTGTTAAACAAATTAAACAAACTTTTATTATTTTTAGTTATTTGATCCTTCTATAAAGAAGAAGAAGAAGAAGAAGAAGTTTGATTTGGGCAGCGCTTTAGCTGCTGAAGGCAATGATGGTGGAAATGAACAAACATTAGATAAAGAAAACCAAGATCCTGTGCCAGACTTTGATGAATTTGATGGTATGTTAAACTATATTGATACCAAAATTGAATCTAGAATTATATTTTACTTGTTAAGATTAAATGTGCACTCCTAAAGCACAGTTAAGTTTGGTTTTAAATCTTAAAATATTATAAAAACATTTAACTATGCTACCGATTGAGATTTATGTATTTGATTTACTACTTATAATTATGATTTATTTGGTTTTACTTGGTTTTTTGAGTATGTGTTATGCATTGCCATTAACTGAATCAATACAATAATTTATAACCTATTCTTATTACTTTTATTATTTTTATTTATTCCAAGCTAGTATTTAGAATGTTGTTAAGCTAATGATGTATTTATTACTTGTACATGTAGATGGAAACCTGGATCTTGATAACTTCGGTAAAAAGAAAAAAAAGAAAAAAAGGGGTACAATCAATTTAGATGACTTAGAGAATGCATTGCCTGATACATCATCTGCTATGGAAAATGGTGATGGCCAAGGAGATGCTATGGATGTTGGTTTTACTTTGACTTGTTAAGAATAAAATTCCGTTAAATTGTTATTTTATTTTTGCTGGGGTTTCAGGATGATTTTGATTTAGATATGGACTTTTCAAAAACAAAAAAAAAGAAGAAAAAGAAGAAAGATATAGATGAATTAGTTAATGAAGAGGCAGACAAAAAAGCTGACGATAGTAAGTATTTACCATTTTCATCATAAAACAAGGTTGCCAATCCTTTAAACATTTATATTTAAATTTACATGCTTTAACGACGGACAATGGAATTTTGAGTCTGGTAAGGGTTTTGATAAGGTTTCAGTTTTTGTGTAGAGAAGAAGTACTTTTTAATTTACTTAAAAACAACTATAAGCTCCCTTTAATTATATGTATTATATATCTATATGTACATATTTAAAACTCATAATAATATAATACTTTATTTTTGTAGAAATATTATTAAACAAATCACTTAAGTAGAATTGCATATGTCGTAAAGCTTCATAGAATATCAGTCCAGCGGTGTACTCTACACTTCATTTAAAAAACCTTAAAAGACCAATTGGGCTCAAAACCCCAATAGCATTGATATTTATCTATTCATATTAACTTAATTATTTTATTAAATTTGTAATTTACACTTTCTTTTTATTTGTAGATGTTATCTATAAATTGTATTTAATGGGGTATTGAGTTTTACATAGAATGATTTTAATTGCCTAATATAAAAATAAATGATTCAAAACATAAAAATGAATAATATTTTTTTAAAAATGAAATAAGTTTTATTGAACAAATAATTCATGTAAAAAAAAAAAAATTACAAAATATCCATTGTATATTTTTGTGTTTTTAATTCTATACCTAAGTATAATTTTTTATTTTAGCTACTGACGGTGAAAGCCACACGTGGTTTGGTTCTGATCGTGATTACACTTATGATGAACTATTAACTAGAGTGTTTGAGATAATGCGAGAAAAGAATCCAGATATGGTTGCTGGTAAAAAACAAAAATTCGTAATGCGTCCTCCACAAGTAGTCCGAATAGGTACCAAAAAAACGTCATTTGCAAACTTCACCGAAATAT
Organism: Drepanosiphum platanoidis; assembly: GCA_948098885.1. Taxonomy (NCBI): domain Eukaryota; kingdom Metazoa; phylum Arthropoda; class Insecta; order Hemiptera; family Aphididae; genus Drepanosiphum; species Drepanosiphum platanoidis. The sequence goes on from OX402529.1 coordinate 14,460,959, forward strand.
GTAAAACGTAAGAGGATATACTTCCATTATTTATTTATTTATTTATTTATTTATAATATTTAATTAATTTTACAGATTGCATCGTCAGCCAAAGCATTTGTTAGATTTCTTATTAGCTGAATTGGGTACTAGTGGTTCAGTGGATGGTAATAGCCAACTTATAATCAAGGGGCGTTTTCAGCAAAAACAAATTGAAAATGTACTCAGAAGATATATCAAAGAATATGTTACCTGTCATACATGTCGTTCACCCGAAACCATTCTACAGAAAGATACTCGTTTGTTTTTCTTGCAATGTGAAACTTGTGGGTCACGGTGTTCTGTTGCCAGTATTAAATCTGGTTTCCAGGTAAGTTTTCACTCATTTAAGTTATGAATTGATCTCAAAATGTTATTGTATCTGATATAAATTAATTTAATTTTTTATATTTAAACAACCATTCAATGATCTGTAATTTTCCTATGTTGAAATATTTATATATTGCAACATTGTTTTTACATTGCCTAGTTAATAGTCGGTTGCCCAATAATTGATCTGAGTTTAATTCACTTAAATAATTTTAATTATATTTCACGGGTGTTTATAACATGTTATTTATTTTTTTTTCAGGCCGTCACTGGAAAACGTGCAGCTATCCGAGCAAAAACTGCATGAGTACCATAAACAATTTTCTCTTGCGTACTATAATACTTCAACTAAACTTAATAAAAATCACATTTTTGCAGTTTTCATAAATATGTTCTTATTATTATAAATTTGTATTAAACGTACATTATAATAAACCCTGCCAATATTAAAACAATTTAAATTTTATTTTCCAAATGGTTTTATTGCGTAGATATTTTTTTATTGAAACTAAATTAATATATTTGAATGCAGTATTATTGAAAATCCTTTTTTATTATTCTTTACACAAAAAATTTGAAATCTTTTTCAAATGTATTCCTTTAAAAAAGCTTCCTTCTATATTTATGTTTCTATATTATTTAGTATTAAACATTTACATAATTGGGACTGAACAAAAAAAAAAAAAAATATTTAAATTTGTATTTAATGAGAATGAAAATTATAGTATCTAGTTTAAAAATTAGTTTTTATAATATTTGAATAATTTAAATTTGTAAAGTTAATTTGTGATTATTATAGGACAATGTTAAAATATACTTAAAAATTGTTTTTGTTTGATAATTTATTTAACTAGAAAAAAAAAAAGAAAGTTTGGTATTTTGATGAAAAATTTTAAATTTGCATTCCTAGTACACAAATATTATTAAAAGACTATCGACAAAAATGTGATGCACACAATTTTTTTTTCTTTGTGCATTACAATTTACTTATTGCCTTCAAAATAACTAACAAAATCAAAATTAACTGTAATTGTAAAACTCAACAAAATACTTTTATTATAATAAAATAATCTAAACTTTCAATTTTTATCATAAATATATACTTTCATGTAAATGTGAATAATGTTAATTTATGAAATTGTATGTATTATATGACAACATAATTAATTAATTAATTTCACCTATCACATTTATGTAAACATGATAAATATTTTTAATTCTACCAAGAATTAATTGAGTAGTATTAAAATAATGAAATGTTTTATACGTTTCACAAAAAAAAAAATAATAAGGTTATGCTATTATACATAAAAAATATTAGTTATTAGTTATTAGTTATTCAGTCTCCCATTCAAGTTGAGCATTGTTAATTTTATCATTGATTTCATAATCTATACAGGTGATTTGTGCTCATAAGTTTATTGGCAACTGATATGGATTGTTTAAAAATACCAACATCACATTTTTTCAATGGTGGCTGAGCTCTACGTAGGTTGATGACAGAAGGTGACGATTGTTGATTGCTTCCTTCTCCTAAAAGTTAGTTTTGATGAGATTCCTCTACCGTGTTAAAAGCATGCTTATTTTTCACATTCCTTATTTCTATCACATGCCTAATTTGTAAATAAAACAATTGATTTTATGAAGGTAAAAATTGAAATTTTAAATGATTTTCACACTTCCACGTGTAAGCTCTAAAGTACCTCAGACTTGTTTTTATAAGAATCTCATTCATATTATGTGCATGTATGAGAGCGTACAGACGCCTGACGAATGACAATTTAAACAAGTGCATGCCACGCATACGGTATTCATCAATGTATCAAATATTTTACAATATTAATATTATATTACGTATAATATTTTTTACTATGACTTCGGATGAAGAAATATCTTCTGCTTCTGCCATATCGTTTTATAAAAGGTATGTTTTAATTTATATTTATGTGTTATAACTCATATATAATAATTTAATATAACATTATTGGACAGTGTGCAAGGGCGCCCATAGAGGGGGATATGTCTCCCCCTGGAAAATATAAAACCCACGAAAAATTGATTTTCTTGAGACTGGACACCACGATTCGACGGATTTAAGACGACATCATCTGAAATCGGATCGATCAACGTTTTTTACAGGTCTATGGTTTATCTATATATAAGTCTTTAGACGGGCATTTGGGAACTCGGTTTAAGTTTGCCCCCCCCCCCCCCCTGAAAATTAATTTATGGGCGCCCACGACAGTGAATAATAGGTCGAAAATAAAGTATCTATTGTAAGCACCATTTATAAATTGCCCTTTGACAAACAACGTGGATTGGAAGATATATTTTTCCCGTGGGGGGCAGTTGCCCCCGTTGTTCCGGCGCCCGCGGTCAAAAATATTATGTAAATCGTCCCGTTAATTATTATGATATAAATAAAAACGATATAATCTCTTTGGTGTTAAAAATAGAGCTGCCGGCCGCTACGGGAACCCGGGGTTACGCGAAAATCAACAAAATTACGTTTACTTGGAAAATCTGAAATTTCGAAATCGCTGCGGCCGCCCATTGCCATTTCGCCTTTACGCAAGTCCGCACAAAACCGCATTTTATATTGTTTTCTACTATCGTACCGTGTGAAAAAAACTGCTCGCCATGTCCGGTAAGCACCGGTCTTTGCTGACCAAGGGCGGTCGTAACCGGGCGGTCTTCGGATCGTCCGGAAACGGCGTTCGCTTCGGCTGCCGTCTGCACTCGGTGAATGGGATGGTTCGACGACCGCGTCGTCCGCCGTTTTGGTCATTCGTGGCCGACCTCGGCCGACCGAAACTCCATCGTTCGCCGACGGAAATCGTCGCTGCCGGTGACGGCTCCGAGCCCATGGACTGGGAGCCGTCTGACGACTCTCAGCCCATGGACTGGGAGCCGGTGGTCTCCGAGCCGACTGGCTGGAACTGCCGGAAGCCGGTGGTCTCCGGGCCGATAGGCTGGAAGCCGGAAGTCTTTAAGCCGATGGGCTGGAAGCCGGTGGTCTCCGATGACGTGGGCTGGGAGTCGGTCTTGGACCACTCCGAGCACGCGGAATCGGACTCGGCCGACGACAATGACTGGTGGCCGGACGACTACTGCTCCGAGCAGACGGAATCCGACTTGGACGACTATTCCGAGTACACGGAATCGAACTCCGACGACTATACCGTCTGCACGGTCCGTTAGCGGTCCGTCAGACTTGCGTTGTTTTTCTTTGAGCCGATTTTAGGCTATTTTGTGTTTGTTTATTTGTCGAAACCAGTTTTCGTTTTTTTACGTTTTTTACTCATTTTTACTAATTTCTGTGAGTTGCCGATTTTTAGGCTATTTTGTGTTTGTTTATTTGTCGAAACCAGTTTTCGTTTTTTTACGTTTTTTACTTATTTTGCTCATTTCTTTGAGTCGCCGATTTTAAGGCAATTTTGTGTTCTGATATTAATTATTGGACACTTATTTCATTCGTTGCAGTTATCGTTATATTTTTACGAGCTGTTTTTGTAGTTTTTTTTTTTCGAATTTTCGAGAGTGTTTGCTATGGCTTCATTAAAAACCGAATTTTTTGAAATGTTGAGACTGTTTTCTATGGCTTCATAAAACCTGAATTTTTCGAATTTTCGAAAGTGTTTTTTATTGCTTTATTAAAAACCGAATTTTCGAGAGTGTTTATAGAAAACATTGAGGTTGTGCGACACAACTTGTGCCCTTTAGGGCGTGCCCCGGTGCCACTCTACATAGGTACTGTGCGCCAACAGTATTAGTAATAATTTTTATATCTACCATAAACAAACACGAAACAATAGAGCAAAATTTCCATCGATGGTGTTGACATATTGTACTCCTGTTAAATACTTACTTGAGCAAAAATTAGAAATTATTCAATCAAAGAAAAGGAAGAAAAAAAGTCAAAATAAAATTGAAAAGTCGAAAACTATACGATTCTTCGTCTTCTAATAATGAAGACCCTGTTTATATATTATGTAGATAGACAATGAAAATCCAGAAGAGGAAGATTGTTTAATGTTTACACTGCAATAAACAATCTAAACATGATTTGTTGGGGGAAAATGCACTAGCTGTACTGGATGTAGTAGATAGGCCTTTGAAATGTGTGCACAGAAGTGGACAACTTTAAGCGATTTAAATATAAACTATGTTGTTAATTCTCAAACAAAGTTACTTTACTTACTTACATGTTTCTACTAGTTATAAAGATTTTATGATTGAATAATACCTATGATATAATTTTGAATTAAGGGTTGATTAGTATTAATATTTAAAACATTTATAGGTAAAGATTAAATTATAATTAAAAACGTTAATCCACTTTTTAATATCTCATAATATAATCATGTATTCAAATATATATTGAAAAGTAGAAGTAGGTTGTAGGTACCTTTTTATTTTGACAGCTTTTATGAAATAAAATGATTTTTAAATCATTATATACCAGTAAAATAAAATTAATAGTATTAATAGGTGAATTGGTGCTTTAATCAGTCAGCTTTAAAGCAAAGTGCGAAGTAAATATGAAATTAAAAAATCCTAAAATTTGTTCATAGATTAATATAATAATTAATAATAATATGTCGTCTGTCTTACATATAAAGGGTTCAAAATAATTCCCAAAAATAAGAAAAATAATTGATCTCAACTGAAAAATGGTGAAATTGTTCGGGTAAATGATTTTTTAAATGACTAAGGAAAGTATGTTACAGATATAATAGGCAGACACTATTTAAAGTTAGAAAATTGATATGAAAGAAAGTGGAAAAAGGATCGCAGAAAAAGAAGGTATTTCGTTTATTGCCTCAGCAATAAAAATCGATTATTTTCCGGAAAATAAATGTAAGTGAAATGTTTTTGTCGTTTTAGTTGAAAAAGTATTGCTTAAACCCAGAGTTGGTTTTGGGAATGATGATAAAACAGCTCAAGATTAAAAAGTGTGAGGAGGTTTCTGTCGTTATGTGGTGCATTTGGTATTTAGAAGAGATGTTTCTCGATTCTAAAAACATTATCCATAAATTATTTTGACCAGTGTAAAAATGTCCATTCAAATAATATCATAATGAAGTTCTAATGCCTTTTATTTATTTTGTTAACGTTATTTCGTGTCACATGAAGTTACCATATAATTTTTCGTCAAGTAAATAAATTATTGAAACAAAATAAGTGTACTTTATAATTCAATTCACTCAGCATTTATTCATGATATCACATCTTTTTAGTGCTTAAAGATCTGATTTTTCTTATTATTTTAGTAATAATAATGATAAGTTTATTTTATTTTTTTATTCTATAAGTACATTTCTTTATTTTGTATACTTATTTAGTTGGCATACATATTTATAAATTTATAATTAAATTAATACCAATGCTATGACGAGCTGTCGTCGATAACGAAATGAAAATATGAAATATAAAAGCGCGAAACAAATTTAACAAATTGTAAACAAGTCGAATAACAATAATTAAAAGTGTCGTAACCATAGATAATAATATTTTTTCCCACCTACAGTGCATCAAAGCCAATTGAGTGGGGGCCCAAATATATAACATATTTTTATATCTGTCGACGACACACGTTTGTTCGCGGTTTGATAACATACGTCTGATAAGACAGGATATCACATTCAAAGTGTATTGATATCGAACAACATTTCGTGGCTATATAGTGCAGAGTCGCACATAGAAAATTATTCCGTTGATTGTAAACTATTATTATTTTTTGAACCGTTTAGTTGGAGATTATCTTATTTTTTTTTTTTACGGTTCGCGTCTTAGCGGCTTCCGAGAAAAAACAAGGACGAATCGATCACTCGTTTATCTACAAAATTGCGCTCCGAAGTAATCAAAGTTCAAACAGGTTAGTAGTTAGTAGTTACAATTGTGCCACTGACTGTTAATCAGTCGCGCACTCGTCGACTCTCATTGCTTTTTTGAAAACCGCCGTGACCACCGCCGGTTTTATATTATTATCAATCGAATTACCGGCTGCCGATCGCACCGCAATGTACAAATTTGTTAACTCTTGTTCGCAGGTTTTTCAAAACTCCATAATGGAAGAGAAGGGAAACCCTAACAGCATAAAACTTCCCGACACGTTAGAGGTTTTTCGAAATCTGAAAAACGCCAAACAATTCGCCATTGACATAGGTATGTTAATTTGTCACTGTGTCACATTACTAAAACAAAATTATAGGATACAATAAAATTCATAACAAAATGTACATTATCTTAATTATCTGGTGCTTGTTGTGTTTAAATAGTCTTCTTTTGTGATCTTAAATTAATTAATTTTATAGTAGTCTTAACCGAATATTTGGTATTTCTAAAATGTTACTTTATTGCTAAATCACAAGTGGTTATTAAGAACAAATAAAAAAAAAAAAAAATTAGTAATGGTGCATGTAAGGTGGATATAATATAGATAAATCTACCTTGGACGCATGCTGATCAAATTTAAACAATATTGAAACTAACTTCATTCATCCAATTGTTAATAAAATAAAGATTAGGGTTGATACAATGTGTTACATCTATTTAATCATTAAATTCCAAGAACAGTTTATTTTCTATAAACATTTTAATTCACTACTAAAAGTAGACGTTCACTTTAAAATTATGATGTACATTAAACACTTGATAAATACGTAACAACTTGCGTAGTATTTTTATGTATTGTCATATACAGCCTATTCTTCAACAATTTACTAATTTAAAGTAGTGAGTCAATAGAGTTTTCATTAATCCTATTTATAATAGTTTATCCTAGTTAAACTGTATTTATATAACCAACAATAATATATCCCTGTAAGTATACATGTACAATATTGTTTGCCTATACATAATTCATATTTAATCCTCATGTATTTGTTTCTTTATGATTTGAGTATGTGTAAATAATACTGAATGATTAAAATGCTTTGATAAAATTCATATTTATATTTTATATTTTGTGTTTAATACAAGCAATAACTGGAATTGCAGCTTTCTTTTATAAGTCAACACAAAAACAAAAATAATATTTAAATTTTTGAGACTTTTAAAAATAAATTCAACTGCTAAAAGTCTTTGATTCATTATATTCTACCAAATTATTTACTGTGAAGTTATTATCACATTGTATTTTATTATATTAATATAACTATCTGACAATATTATTTATTTTTAACTAATATAATCTAAAATTTAAAACAATATGGAAAATTGAATGAATAATTTTTCTGTTATATTATCAATGGAAAATAATTCAATTTATATCCTTCTAAGCTTCTAAAGTTATATGCGTACCTCCATTTCAAGTTTAAATATTATTGTTACAGGTGGTTCGCTTACGAAAATAGTATATTATTCAACAGTGTCATTTAGACGAGTTTATTATGCTACTGTTGACCTAGACAAAGACGATAGTGAAAACCAGGATGACGTATGATATATTGCATGTAAATAATTATATCAAGTTTTTGGTTATAATACTAAATATTTACAATAATATTTTTTAGAAACATGATAAGTTTGTTTACACATATTCTGAACAAGCAAAGTTACATTTTGTCAAGTTTGAAACTAAATACATTGAGAATTGTTTGGATTTCATTGGTGAAAATTTAGTCAACACTGATGAACGCAAAGGAAAAAGCATCAAAGCTACTGGAGGTGGAGCATACAAGTATAGCAAACTTATCCAAGATAAATTGGGTCTAGAGTGAGTATCAGTAAATGTCTACAGAATAATATGTTATTTGTAATTCAACTTATTTCACACAAAAACTTACAGAGTAGATAAGGAAGATGAGCTGACCTGTCTAATTACTGGATGTAATTTCTTATTAAAAAATATAAGCGATGAAGCATTTGTTTACAACCGTAATGGCAGTCCAGAATATGAGTTTCAAACAGCTGACCCACATGTATTTCCGTACATGTTGGTTAACATTGGTTCAGGTGTCAGTATTTTGAAAGTGGAATCGGACAACTGTTATGAACGCATTGGTGGTACAGCTACTGGGGGCGGTACGTTTTGGGGACTAGGCACTCTTCTGACCAAAGCCAAATCGTTTGATGAATTATTGGATCTTGCTGAAAAAGGAGACCACAGGAAAGCTGATATGTTAGTAAAAGACATTTATGGAGGAGATTATGAGACACTTGGTATGCATTCAGATTTAATTGCATCGTCATTTGGAAAAATATGCCCTCGACAAAATGCAGGTATTGTATTAAAGTGAAATATGTTTTTATTTTTTCATTGCATTAAAATAATATGGTCTTTTCAGAAAGTGATTATAATGAAGCGGATCTGGCAAGAAGTCTTCTGTTTGCAATCAGCAACGATATTGGTCAAATTGCTTGTCTGTACGCAATGATGCATAATCTGAAAAAGGTATTTGTGATTTGGGCAAGATCTTTTTTGACCAAAATATTATAAAATAGTTTTCCTTTTTGCTCCTATTTTAATAAACAAATTTACTAACTAAATTTTGACAAGATTGGTTATTTAAATGAAAAAAAAAAAACTTTTAGTTTTTTTAACTTACTGAATTAAGAAATCTGTAGTATTATTGACTATCTATCAATAGAAAATAAGTTTAATCCACCTGCCCTCTTTTATGCAGAATCTTGATTTCAGATGTTTAAGAACAATTTACTACCAATAATCAACCTTGTGTCTTTTTTGTGTCTACTTATATCTCATCCATTTTTTTAATAATATTAAAATCTTTGTTAGGTTTACTTTGGTGGTTACTTTTTAAGGAACCGTTCACTCAGCATGCACACAATATCGTTTTCTATCAAATATTGGTCCCGCGGAACTGTACAAAGTTTGTTTTTAAGACACGAAGGATATTTAGGAGCAATTGGAGCATTTTTAAAAGGCACCGAAGAATGCGGTAATACTTGGCTCAGTTTTTTTAATTCCTATTTTATACATAACGTTTGTTAAACATTTTCAGATGGTGAGAAATTCTCATGGTTAGAAAATTATGCTGGTAGTGGAAGTAATCGCACCCAATTGACATGTGGAAAACGTGTGGACCAACTTGAACTTGATCGTTGGGAATCGCCATTGACATTTTGCCCATTACTTAAAGACCCATCTACTTACATTCCGGACACAGTTGATCTGAATTCTGATAAAGAAGCTAGGTATTGGAAAACATTTGATCAAAATCATTTATTTTATATCAGTACAGAATGGATTTATTTAATATATTTTGTCGTAAAAATTATAATTTAGACTTAATGCATTGATGTAAGATACTTCTTTCAATTCGATTTGACTGTTAAGTATTTGTATTGTTTAATTTGTGATGCAAGAAAGCATAAAATATGCATACTATTTAATGGGGTTTTAAGTTTCTATTTGCGGTTGCTTTAAATTGAATTAGTATTTTTAATCAATAGCATTAGATTGTATGGTTATAATTTTCTTCTGTCATACGACAGAATATATACATACAGAATCAAAAAAATATTTCATTTATTTTTATGGGGCTTCATTGATTGTTTTCTAATTGGTTAAAGTTATAGAATTATATATATATAATATACATATTTAACTTAATAGTATGCAGTATATATAATATATAAATTATGCAATTTTAACTTAAATTCCTCTAATTGAACTAAATTTAAAATTTATTTATTTTTTATTTTTGTTATGTTTGATAACACTTTATTTTCTCTATTCGATAAATATTCTTAATTAATCAGATTAATCGGCATGTCTTATACAGTTATCTAAAGTGTAAAGTGCAACTCATAAAACTTGCATCATAAGGATGACCTTAAAAACAGATGTATTTAAAAAATAATAAACATTTGTGTATTTAAACGAATATGAATTAAAATGATATAGGTTGTTCAATTTTAAATCCTATCTTTTATTAAACCACATGTATATTTATTAGGGATGGGCCCTAATATTTATCATTGGAATAAGATGTTGGGAAAATCTAGTTTGATATATTCTTGTGTGAAAAAAAAAACAGTAGGATATTATTTTCTGTGATTTTCAGAGAATATTGGTTGAATTGTTTTGAAGAAAGTATAGAAAATTATGTGAATTATGCGATTGCGAGTCAACCGACTAGTGATACTGCAGAAAAACGGGCAGCCATGTTTAAAGAAAAATTTATTTCTCGAATACATCAGCTTAAAATAAAACCATTGTAAGTCGTTATAAATGTTTGGTTTATATGTTTTTATTTTATGTTAATTTTGTTGTACAATTTAGTGCTTATGGTAACTTGACTGTGAGAGGTCTTCTTGATACTATCAATCAATGTCTAAAAGAATTTGATTTTCCTGATCCATATTTAACTGTGAGGTTTTAGATTTTACTTACTCTGTATTAATAAAAAAAAATTATTATCAAAAATTATTTTAGCAAAAACGGACAGAAAACGAATATGCCTTGACATGTCTTCAAGAACGATTAAAAGAATTGGACTCTTTGGATCTGAAGGAAAGGCAAAAAGAAATTGTCATGGGTGTTTTAGCCGGCAACACTTTTGATTGGGGTGCCAAAGAGACTGTGGCTCTAATGAAAACCGGTGAATTTGGTTTTAAACAAGCAAGGAATCGAATTCCTGGTGAGAATGTTGAACCAGTATTTGCCTAATGAAAATAATAATTCAATAATTTGTATTACGATTTACAGATAGGCCATGGTTGATCGACAATTTGGACAATTGGGTGCAAAAAATTTGTAATGAGGAGCCGTACAAAAAAATTGCAATCTTCATCGATAATAGTGGTATCGATATAGTTATGGGTATACTGCCATTGGCTAGAGAAATGCTACGTCAAGGTTCAAAATTAATATTGTGTGCCAATTCAGCGCCAGCACTCAACGATGTCACTCATTCTGAACTCGTTGTGTTGTTACGTCATGCCGCGGCTATTTGTCCCATTATATCCAAAGGTTTAAATGATGGTTCATTAAAATCAATGGAGACAGCTCAAGGCGGACCGTGTTTAGATCTTAGGTAAGAAATAAATGGTAAAAATGGGTAGTATAATATTTTCTAGGCAGTGTCGTAATGTATGTTATATATAATATTATATATTATTAGAAAAAAAAAAACAACAATGAAATCATATGTTTTATCTGTTTATTATAAATCAATTATTTATAATTATCTTGTCTAAATACTAGAAAAAATTAAAAACAGTAATAATATTAATAATAAAAATTTTGAAAAACGATAGGTTCATGGTAATAATTGTTATTAATTTAACAATAATTTCAGTAAATAATTTCATAAGTTTCAAATTATAAGTTAATGAAATATACTTGTATTTTTCAGTCGTTTGGGATGTGAATTGGCAAGTGAACTGATTACTGTGGATTTGATCGTTTTGGAAGGAATGGGCCGAGCCGTACACACCAATATAGATGCAAAGTTCTTGTGCGACTGTTTCAAGCTGGCCATCATAAAAAACCGTTGGCTAGCCAAACGGTTGGGTGGAGATATGTTTTCCGTAGTATGCAAATACGAAAGAACAAACGATTCAAAATAAAAGTAATAATTATCAAAAAGAAATAAAAATGTATCACAAATTTAACATTTTACTGTATTATTACTATATTAACAATTGTAATAGTATAATACACATTTTATAACATATTATCGGATTTGGTAAAGGGTGATTTTTTATATTATTGTCTACATTATTGTAGAATAAATAACATATTTTGTTTTATACGATAATTGTACCGAGGTCTTCGGGCACTGGATTTTGAGACATGAGTGAGCGCGTAGCCACTCTCAGTCCCATTGCAATGCATTCATCTTGTGATTTCCCTTTTAAGATTCCAGATATGTAACCTGCGCACAGACTGAAACACAAAGTTTTTATTGAAACAACGGTGTAATTATTATTATTATTATTATTATTATTATTACTATATGTGTCATATTATATTTTATATAATGTATTTTGTTTTTTTTTTGAAACGAGCAACTAAACACATTTTGATAGTTCAGATTGTTTTTGTTGCTGCTTTCAGTATTGTTTTCATTGTTATTATCATTATTTTGATAAAAGGTAATATTTTAATTTTGCTAATTAAATATTTTATTAACTTGAAAAATTGTATTTTAATACGGAATTTTAATTTAAACAAAGATTTAACTCGTAATGTTTGAATTGGTTTTTTTTTCTTTTCTTTCTTTAGAGCGTTGTATGTTACCAAGCTTACGTGGTTAAAAATTGTTGACATTCTAAAGTATAAAAAGTACCACTTTCAAATAATTAGATCGAGTTCAGAGTACGATTCAAATCCATGTCTGCTTTCCACTCGCCATACCTGAAAAGCGTAGAGCTGACAACATGTTGGACGATTTAAATAAAACTGACTGTGTAAAACATAGCTTGTCTCAAACATCTAACTGAAAACCTCTTTTTAAATATACCAAACTAAATTTATTACAGAAATTAAATTCATTCATTATTACTACGTTATGGTTTGTCAACATTAATTAATTATTTTTTACTTTTCATTATTTGTAAACTGAATTGATATTCTTGAAATTTTACAATTTAGTGATCTCTAACCACCCCCCCCCCCCCCCCAGTGTTTTGTCAGGGATTATAACTAAAATAAGAATTTTTACATCACTTATTAAATATTATTAAAACAGTTAGGCTAGGGAAATACATATATCAAATCAATTAATATTATTTTAATTTTCCATGACTCAAAATGTGACGGCACTGTAGAGGGAAAAATGTACACCCGTATAGTAATAATTATTGTTTATTGGTAATCATATTAGAATGTTGCCAACTATAAGGGCCCCTTCACACGTAGCCACTCAGCAGCGCTTCTCAGAAGCGCTGCTGTTGGAAAAACATTAGTTTAAATGGATGGTTTCACACACGACCACGGCCACTGATTAGAAGCGCCACAGACGGTGTGAGTAGTTGCCTTCGCCGCAGAACGCGACGTCTAAAAGTGGCGCTTCTCGCGATAGAACGTATATTTAGATTGGGGGTTTCACACGTGGCGACAGTCGCGCGACTATTTTTGCAGTCCGTCGGTGGCGCGTCTGTGGCGCGTTAGAAGCGCGTTTGATTTTTAGTCGCGCGCGATTGATAAACGATGTTTGATAAACGATTTCAATTATTATTATCATTTTAATTTCAGTCTGTATTTGTCAGTGCCTAAGGTTAGTAGCAGCGCCACAGACGCGCTTCTAAAAACATTAGCAGCGCCACAGACGCGCTTCTAAAAAATATTAGCAGCGCCACTGACGCGCCACAGACGCGCTTCTAAAATATTAGCAGCGCCACTAACGCGCTGCTAAGAAGCGCTGCTGAGTGGCCTCGTGTGAAGGGGCCCTAATGAAAAAGATACAACTGCAATTAGGTATAAACAACAATTTCATGAAATAATCGGAAGAACTCGATAATTATAAACATATTTACACTGACGCGTCGAAAACCGAAAAAGGTACGGCAAAAAGGTATAACAATGGTTGCATCAAATATACAAATTACACAAAAATGAAATATTAACTGTAGCGTATACACTGCTGAGACGTCAGCAATACACTCTGCAATAGAATACATAAAAAACCACCGACAAGCCGAAAATTACGTCATCTTCACTGACTCGTTATTAAGTTCTGTAATAAGTCTAATAATGAACAGTATAAAAACAAAAGCAGTTTAAAATTGAAAATAATAAACATAGCTAACAACAATGAAAATAAAATCACAATTGCTCGGATACCGGGACACGGTGACGTCGAAGGAAACGAGAAAGTAGACGAAACGGCAAATGACGAACGAAAGGAAATAAACTTAAAATACCACTCGTATGAGTGCTTTTCCAAGGCTAATTAATGAAAAAATCGGTATAAAACGGAGAAGAAGAGAAACCAAATTAAGCAACGGACTTGCGAACGATGTAGAAAACCAACAAATTCAAAGAAGAGGTGATATGAACTCGAATTTGAATAGTACGCGCCGGATACACACACGGCTACCTTATGAACAAAGAAGATCCAACCAAATGTACAGCACGCGCGGAGTTCAGTTTACCGGTCAAACGCCTTCTCAATATGAACGTAATTAAATCGGAAATTAAGCTGTAGTACTGAAAAGCAGTTTTTTCTTTTACGATTAAAAAGAAAAAACGGACATACCTCGGCGTTTCAAGCGCATGCATATTTCAATAGTTTAAGTGCATTAACTTTCGGTCCCTACTTAAAGCACACAAGTTTTAAGCCTCGAATCTACTCTCGACGTGCTTTTAACGTATTAGTTTCAACGGTAATAATGCGTGTTGTAGCAGTAGGCACCACGCACATGCAAACTTACGTAAATGCGTACTCGAGTGTTAGAAGATAATGATTATTACAATTGAAAATCATTCAGACTTTTCGACTCGGTCGCGCGTAGTCTTCGACTATGCGAACGACAGAGAGTAAATAATTGAAACAAGAAAGCGATAAGTAATGTCAAAGTAACGACCGAGAACGCCCGTAGTCAGTGACGGAGGAATCAGGACTTTTCCCGTCCCAGACGTGTCATTACAAATAATATCGAATTTCAAATCGATTACTCTGTGATTTTTAGTTTAATATTTAGTAGTGTATCATTCATCAACTAACCATTTGGGTAACTTAACCTTCTGTTATCCCGGTAACCTAGCAGTTAATGGAGGTGAGATATTATAGGAGATATTATTTATTTTTAAAAATAATTTGTACTGATACTTGTAATTTTTTATTTCAGCGAGGCCAAACAAACTTTCGTCGAGAAAAAAAAATTGTTACGAACGCCTGTCATACGCGTGTCTTTTCTACTATTTAAACGTGGCCGTACAAATGATCCCGAAATTTTTAACGATACACTGATCTATTTTTAATTTTCGTCCGATATTATCATGCGCTATTTTTCATTCTGTCATCGTGTTTTATATCACTCATCTAAAACCAACATCGACTTCGGGTTTCGAAACGCGTCTACAGAAAATTAGATTAATACCTTGCCATTAATATGGATTGTTTTTAAATCTCCGACGCGACGTGACATTTTCTAAATTCAAATTATTCATACCCGTATTATATCATCGAGTCTCTGGTATGGCATTGCGTTCTGTATTAATAAGCCCGCGGATATTAGTACCGAATTAAAATAGCGGCCGAACAATGTATGAAAAATGATACGCATTGTGACGCGTTTTATTTCGGCAACAACGTACGCCGCCGTTATGAAGATTTATCCGTGAAAATCGATCGCGCGCGAGAAAAATCAATAAAAAAAATGAAATAAGTGAGCTGACGAAGTTGCTTTTCTTATCTTAATTCGATTAAGACTAATTTGACGTCCAGCGTTGTGTCGAATTATCTATATACAGACATGTTTCGTTTTTCTTAGAAATTATTTCGGGAAAAAATCATTATTTACACGGATAAAATACAGCTGAATATATGACGTATTTATCTCCAAACAGTCGGTCAAATTATTAATCATTTTTGGGCAAATTATTTTTTCCATAGAGATCTAGAGATTTTTATATTCATCTTTATACGACAATGTTAACACGTCCGACTACTTATGGAATCGATACTGGTTATACTGAAAAATAGTAACTCGTTTTACAAATGGATATTTCAAAGTAAAACGGGAAAAAATTAAAAAACGAAAACTATAAGAATAACAACAAAATGTGTTTGGTATATTTTTAAAATTTTATTTGCCCTAGCAACAAAGTCATTATTATTGTTTACCACTATATAATTATTATAATTCTTGAAAAAAAAAATAAAAATAAAAAACAACTTAAATAAATACGCGTAATTGCACGCGACGCACGCGTGGTGTTAAATTGCATATCATTCACGCCGTCACACGAAATCTCTGTCCGACATCTCTACACGGTAATATTTGCCATTTTGGCGTCGTACAATACAATTAGGTACAACGCCATAGTAGTACTATACATTTTTAAACACGTACGGTGCAAAAAATAGTTTAAATAACAAAGTGAGCTCGTCGACCGAAAGAACATTTTTAAAACGTAGCGGATTCGACCGGCCGAGTAACCAAAAACAAAAAAAAAAAACGAAAATCGCGTTTACATGTGCGTTAACAAAACGTTTACAAAAAAAAAAAAATGAAACAGTTTTTTCATCTTCACTGTTTTTTCGATTGCAGCGTTCCAATAGTTCGATTGTATTTTGTTCTAAGTATACGCATGCGTTTTTCAAATTTGTTTTTTATTTTATAATTACGTTTGAGTTTAAATATAGTTTTTAACTATTCGGGAACTTAATACTTACATAAGACCACGTATAGCGTACCTGTATATATTATATTACGTAGTTAAAAAATAGAATTTTAGGTGGGCCACTGCAGCAGATAGAGTTGCCGAAAATATCCGCGCGTGCTCCCCGACCCAGAAATGAAACCAATAGATTCCACGTTTCGCTTTAAATCTTATAAAAATATTTCCGTTCAATACTGTGCGGGGACAGCTAGTATTATTATATAATACGCGACGGTGGCGGCCGAAGCAGAGGTGTGCGAAGCTATTTGCTAAAATATTATCAAACCCCATATTATATGGTATAACTACAACGATAATTTGTTAAAACAGGAATATTTCGTAATAACCATACCGATCGGAATTCGATTTTATAGAAAAACAAATGTATACGTGCGTTTTCGTCGTTCATTTATATATTTAAATATGTGTTTAGATTAAAATGCCAACATATTATATAAATAATAATAATACAGTATTGGCGACGACACGCGAGAGGTTAGCGTACACCAGATCGCGTGCTATCGGCTTCAAACGACCGTGAACATTTCGGCAACTGATTCACCATGCCGATTTTAGAATTCACTGCTATTTACCATCAAATATAAGATTATGCCGGCGGAAAAATACCGGGTTTTTTACTCCCTTTCAATCAGGCCGAAAATTCGATTTGTCTCCGATTAGTAAACATTTAATTGTTGTTTTTTTTTTTTTTTAATTTAACCCATTTGAATTTAGAATAATAATTAGAGGACATACATTTTTGACGCGTTAACGGAAAAAACACTATTCGTCGAAGTTGTAAATCGATAGCATAAAAAAAAAACAAAACAAAAGCACTAAGTAGGGCGCCAATTTATTGCACTTATTATACAGCGTAATTCATTTAACCATCGTTCGAGTAGACGAATTTCTCGCGTTAAACGAATCTACGTGAAGTAAATCGTGCAGTGAAAATGTAAAATATATGGAAAGTTATCACTAACGCAGGGATTTAAACGCTACGAATGGATTGGATTTGGAAACATTCGAATGATCGATCAAACGAATATCCTTAATCTATCTATCTATTATCTATTATATATATATAAAAGAACAGGCCTTTTTTATGTTCCCATTTTGTGACGACGCTATTTAACTTTTTTCCAATTTTTTTTCACAGAGTTGTTCTAAATACCCCTCTAAGTGTCGTAAGTGTCGTCCTATTTTAAGAGAGATTTTTTCGCGAGCAGAATAGGTTTAGCGGGATCACTAGTTGAATCGGAGGCGAACGCAGGGGCAATACAGGTCTCCCGACTTCTGATCAAACTTTTATGTACCGCCTTTGACTTTTTTCCCGCGATGTGTACTAAAAAGACACGGGGGCGCTTAAAATCAAAAACATAAATGATAGTCTCCCTTAAATCATAGGGGTAGTGACCGCCACCCCACATTGCCACGAGGCAATAGCTCTTTTTTTCGCTATTCTATGACAAAAAAAATCGTGATTTTCGCACCGGAAACGCACAACGATCGAAGAGATTAGTCATTAATAGGTATTACGTAATTATTATATAAGATAGTTCATTGTGATAACATGATTATGTAACAATAGTAATGAGGAATATAAATAGGAACGAGTGAGATACTGCGTGCCAATGAAATCGCGCCGACCAATGACAGCCGTTCTGCGCGCGCAACCCGCCTACTACCGATCGAGAGACGCTCGCGAGGAAGCACGACGGCTAACCGGATGCACAGTGCTCTGACGACCGGCCTAGTGTCGACAGCGGTTCGGAAAGTTCTCCGTCGCGGTTTTAATTTTTCTCCGCGATAGTGTCGATAATGTCGTCAGTTTATTATTCATCTCGTCCGACGACCGACGAAACTTTTAATCGTGAGTTTTGTGTATCTGTTAGTGCTTACTTAATATTTTCAAGAACCGACGACGCCGAAACTCAACAGCAACCCACCGACAAGCCGTAAGTAGTACCGATTATATTTATTTACAGTCTAAAGTTAGGTGATAGGCACCTCTCTTCGCGAGGTAGCGAAATCGTGATTTTTGCCGTTTTATAAGAAAAAATCGCGATTTTCGCCACATTTAGTGAAAATCGTGATTTTTTGCACCAGAAACGTATAAAAATCCAACAGATCGGTTATTTAATCGGTACTTAATTTATTAGCTTAAAAATAAAATTCTCCCGTCACAGTGTTTCTTATCAAACTCCTCCGGAACGGCTAGACCGATTTTCATGAAATTTTTTATATTTGGTAGCTCAGAGAATAGGACATAAACTATTGTTTAAACCCCTAGGTGTTAAGGGTGGCCCCGGCCACAAATATTTTTAAAAATTTAACGTTTAATATTTAAACCTATTCTGTAACCATAGTAACCATAATCATTGTTTATAAATTTTTTTGCGAATCATTTTCAATTAAAAATATATACGTGTTTCATATACTTTCCATAATCGAGTACTAACAATAAGTTAGTTATTAAGTACTTCAATTTGTTACATTAAAAGTGATTTAAAGTGAAATTTTTTTTACATTTTCAATTTTTACAAAATTCAACCCCTATAAGGAGGTAAAAGAGGGTTAAAAATAAAAAAAACGTTATTTCTCCCTCATACCGGAAAAAAATTTTCACTTTTGAGATGCAACACGATCAGTGATGAGTGCGTGGTAATTTGGATTTCATATAATAAATAGATTATAAATTTTATATAAACGAATGGCTTGCGTTTTGTTATTTTTAAAGGCCGTCGTCGCTCCATTCCTCTTTTAATTCTAAACACCATCCCCAAATACTTACAATAAGTTAGTTATTTTTATACTAAAAAATTCACTAGAAATATATGGCAAAACAACGTTTGCCGGGTCAGCTAGTGAAATATAAAAATTTATCGGTAACTATGTATACTGGTTCGATTGAATTCGCGACACGTCGTTCAACATTATACTCATGTTACACTCGAACGGCGACATTAGTCGTTTTCTACTCCTCCTCCTCCTCCTCCTCGGAGTCGTTCCGAATGTAATATCGTGTTTTTTATTATTAATTTTTTTTTTCCACTATGATATTTTACACCATTTTTTTTGCCTTTCAGTATATTATTATATTTATTATAATAAATCATACGAACTATGCGCCGCCGGTGTGGTCACGAGCTATATGTCATACGCAATGTTCTAAAAGTAATTAATTTCCCGGTTTATAATTATGTTACTTTTTAAACAATTGCCGAAGGAAACTCGGGTTTTTTTAATTTTTTTTTAAATAAACACAAAAACGACCGGGTAACGTACCACACAGGTACCTCTACCAGGTCTGCACACGCCCCGTCGGCGAAGCTACGGAACAGACGGTTTTTCTCTCTTCTACCTCGCCCATCGAGAAAAAAAAAAAATGACCACGCATACGTAACGCTCTGACGACTGAGTAAATTAAAGCACAAATACGCGTAGCACGCATGTTACCACATTAAATACACGCGAAACCGAGGTTGTTCCGGCGTTATGATCGCAAACGATTGTGGAAATAAAAAATACACAAACGTTTGAAGAAATCCGACGCGCCGCAATTGAACGTCCGGAATCGCAGAAGAAACGTTTAATCCAAAGTTTAGCGTCGTCGCGCTTGCCAAAACCAGTGGCGCCGAACCCCCGACGGGCGGCCAAACCGCGTTCCCCAGGTATACGACGACAGACGAGAATAATTACAAAAAAAAAAAAAAGGAAGAGATTCAAGAAACTGATGAGATACGGGCGATATTCGGTTGGTGAATCGGTCTTGAAAAATTGAAACCGACGACGTGTCTCGATTTCTATTTCATCTGGACTGTTGCGAATGACATTATTGGTGATTTCGTTGAAGAAGAAGAACAACAACAACAACATAATTTTTATAGCGTAATCGAAATTCACTGTCGGGGTACCCGATTTCGTCGAAATTTAATTTTCAAACGCTCATAAAAATCGATTTTCCCGGCTGTTATACATCAATATAAAAAACAAAACAACTCATGAAGAATCTCGGAAATCATTTTCAGGTCCGAAGGGTTGAAAATAAAAATGTTGTTCATTATTGATAATATAAATAATATAGTTTACAACTTTTGGCGTTTTCATAGAACTTTATGAAAACTTGAAGTTCAAACGGTTATATAAGAGAGAAAAAAATTTATTTCCGATATTTTTACACCGGAGTAAGATCAACTAACGAGAAATCCCGTGTTAAATGTTCAAGTTTTAATACTGAAAATTAAAAAAGTTATTTCACAATAACCAAGTAGAACCGAGAAAATTCAACAATGTCAAGTTATTACATAAATAGCTCAAATGTTACAAAAATTATTTCGAAAATTATATAATATCAATGAAATACTACAAAGCAAATGTTTCAAATCGTTAGGTTTCATACATAAAGAATTCATAACTAATAAAATTTTATCAAAAGTAGTTGGAAATACTCGATTTCGGTAAAATTTAATGTTTCTAAATATTTTTTCCGATTTTAGAGTCAATTTTTTTCCATTACCAAAGAACAACTTATCTAGAATTTTGTTTAATATTTTAAAATCTTAAGGATTGAATTGAAATTCTAAAAAAAAAAAAAAAACATTTATTCGTTACAAAATTAACGGCCGCTAGCTCTGGAAATGGAAACATATTATGATTATGTTGCCATAAAAACATATTTGTTTCACTTGTATTTAATAAAACTTTCATAAATTCTCATTTTTTGTCAACTCGATCGAGATAGATATTGGGAATGTCGAAAAACCATCATGTAAATGACATTTGTTACAGAAAAATAAGTACACGTGATCATAAAACGTTTTCTGATTGAAAAGTCGTAAAAAAAAAAAAAAATCATTACAAAACCCCACACGCGGGATTTCTCCCTCCGCGTTAGAATCTAAAATATGTACGAACGAACGACTGCCGCGGACGTGTAAAGTGTTTATAATAACTTGAAATAACACTCGAATGCTACATTGTTACAATTGCTATATACTCGTACGACGAGTAAAGAAGTTTTGAAATTCTGCATAGTTTGTTTCCGCTCGGTCGGGAGTTGACTTTTGGCGGGGGGCGGGGGTTTGTTTTTAGGCCGATCAAATTTTGACGCCCAAGTTGTCCGCACGTTTTCTATTATATTACGTTCAGAACATTCGCTCGATATTGTCGACAAAACAACAGCACCAGTGTTAATTATATAAATACTGCGCGCATATATTATTATCTTTCGTTTTCGTTGAAACCGTAAAAATGATTCGATAAAAAGCTCGCGGCGGGCGGCCGGTAAGCGTATTATATACACCTCAATAATTCAATAATCGTATTATTAATTAATAGCGGGCGGATTCTAAACACGAATAAACTACTGTATATCGTAATACGCGAGCCGATACGAATGAGTTCGTTTTGAAGTACACGAAACGTATTCGCCCTAGTTTATACGTTTTTTTTTTTTTTTTTATTTTCAGCATTCGAACGGAACGAAAATAGAAAACGATTAATTTTAATCGAACAGATAAAATTGTTACGATTTCACGTGTATGTATTGTATTTTTTATTATTATAATATTTGATTAAAACGTCTTCGAGATATTCGAGTAAAATAATTGGTAGTTTTCATAGCGTTACGTAAACGACATTTTCCCCAGATTGGATACATAAACGATTAAAAACACACGAGACGTTTTTAACATTAAAAAAAATACAAATTTTCACGTCATATAATTTTAAATTTGTTCTACGATAAGTTTTTTTTATAATAAAATCGAATATTTAACCTATAAATTAATATATATATATTATATTATAATATTTACTATAAAATTTCATATCGTTTTAACATATTTTTTTTTCTTTATAAACATTTTGACGCTGTCCAAGCAAGCATGAGTAACGCCAAAAACTATTTTCAGTACATAACCTTATAAGATATTTAAATACAATTTTGTTCTGAATTTTAAATTTCATATTATTTCCACATTCTATTTTCATTCTTTAAAACCATGTTTAAGTAGTCCAAGCTGGGGCCACGTTAAAACGTTTTAAAATATTTAATGAACTTACGAATTATATGCAGAATTTTTAATATTATAATATTTTTACATATTTTTTTTTCAGACTCTTTGTGAAGCGAGGAATCATTTTGTCTTAAAACCCATCAAGCTTTAGCTAAGCTAAGATAAAAACAATTACGCAATTTTTAGGATTCACAGGTACGAGACGATTAATCCAACTTAAAATACTCAATATTTCTGATATTTTTTATTATTTAATTTTCATACATTTTTCTAAATGTAAAATCATGATTAACGAACCGATTTTCATTGACGAATTTCGGTGTTGACACGGCGTACGTTTAGTATTCATATGTTAGGTTTAAATAGCATTTTAAAATTTAGTCGTTTTTAAGAAACACTATGGTTTTCTCTTTTAATTTTAAGACCGAAACACCGGTAAATGACGCAAAGGTACAAGCTATGAGTTTCATTATTCATTTCTCCTCGAGATTGTCCGTGTCTCGCTAAATAAGTAATTTATTATAACGGTCTTGGAATGAGTCGCAAAACGGGTATTTAGTCGAAAACCATAAAATGGATTTTACCACAGGGCTAACTGAAATTTTATACTTTCGATGTATTATTTAGCTTACACGGCCAAGAGCGGAGTAAATCAATTCGTTCCGATTGATTAAAACAACGACTCGTTCAATATGTGTATATATGGCTGCTTTATTTCGTTTTCGTACTGATTTGTTTATGCGTCATTCGGTTTCGATAATGTAGTAAAATACACAAATTTATCATTCGATCGAATTGCTTTTGGCCCGAGTCTCTAAATTAAAATCGTAACGTTTGCATGACGCATCTCTGGAAAATCACTCGCGGCGGCGGCGGCGTCTTGTACGCCCACCGTGGTCAAGTCATTAATGCAGTTCAATATTTGATTTATTATTCGACTGGATAGTTTTTAAATTTCTGGCGCGACGTGACGTTCTCTAAATTCAAATTACTCACACTCGTATGCATCGAGTGTCTGGAATATGACGTTGCTGTTTGTAAACCCACGGGTATTTAGCGCAGACTTAAAATAACGACGGCCAGTGGAAAAAATGTCATTACGGCGAGTTTTATTTCGGGAAAAACGTATGCTGCTGAAACGCGAAAACGCGTTCTCCCGTCCAATAATAATAATCGATCAAAAAAAGTAAATACGTCGTCCGATAATATTTTACAGCCCGAACGTTTGAAATTCGTCGCGAAAATAAATAAATAAATAAACAAATAAAGGCATTGGTCCGCGAACGGACGACGGCCGATCATTAAATCCATTGTGACTATTGGCCGCGTCAGTGGTGCAGCAGAAAATAATTGTCCGCCACGCTGCACCGACGGCGACCGAACGAATAATAATAATAAGCCAACAAATAACGTCGTCTCGCGAGCGTATCTGTAAATCGCGCGTTCTGATGGCACACACAATTATTTTACTCTCGCTCGCGAAAACCAGCGCAAAACTCTCGTGCGCGGTGAAAAAGTTTCCTCTAGCCGTATTGTTTTCTCGTTTCCGTCACTATTATTACGACATCGTTCGTCCGGGCACTCGAGAACACGCGCGCACGCGCCCGTATTTATTGTGTCCTCGAGTAATACCGAGTGTTTGCGCGCGCGGAAATATTTTTCATCTCCGACGTCTCGTAGTATAAATTATTATTTATACACACACACACACACACACACACATATATATGTATACATGTGAAGTCACCGCGACACAAAAGAAATAGAAATTATAGTGTTTTTAAAATTAAAAAAAAAAAAAATACAAAAAAAAATAGTCGTTGATGATTTCTCTGGCACGTCATAAATCAAATGTCTGCCGGCTACGAGTTTCCGCGCGACTAATCGATAAACGTTGGTGAATAATAATCCCGGTCTTAAATGTTCATCACGATAATGGATTTTATATGCACAGCGCGCGAGACAGCACTATAAAGTTTCGGTTCAATCTTTTAGAATTTATGGCGAGAGGAAGATATTTAAAACGGACGAATATACGAGTATGCGCGTGTAGAAACAACCGTTTCACCGAAAACGTCAAATTCGTCAGAGCTCCAGCGCCGGCGCACGTATCCGTACAGACAACAATCATTTACGCTGGGCCGAAAACAGACGAGACTTAATCTGGCGGCGAGGGTTTTCGGAGCATCGGTTCAGAGAGCGGGGCCGAAACGCGGCCATCGCGGGTCGGTGAAAAATTATTATCACAAACGGATGTGAAATATAATGTGCGCGCACAGCGGCGGATACGTAGGATACGTGCGCCCGTCGGATTATAATAATAATTGTGCGGATTACGAACGGTGCCGAAAAAGCAGTAGGTCTATAGCAATAGTAATAGCAGTGCCGTTAAAGAGACGACGCATTTAACGACGGCGAAATAAATAACTGTTTCGAACGATTTTCGTCCGGGTTTTCGAAGTTTTTAGAAAGACCGCGGGTGAGATTAGCTGGGGGTTAGGGAGTTAAACTCCACTGGACTGCTTAAAGCCCATCCAATACTCGCTCGAGTTGGCCTAAGTTTAACGTACCGATTTTTGTCGATATAATGGCGGAGCTCGAGTCCCCTCAGCTCCTTTGGCGAGTAGAAACAGTAAAAATAATTAGCCCTTTTTTTTTTTTTTTATCTACATAAAATATAGTTGACTGTTCATCCTCAAACTATAGATGGTGAAATTATTATGCGTCTTTTATTTCCATCTAGATAATCTCCGCGCAATTATCTTTTATCTTTATACGTATTTTTAACGTCCAACTACTCGCGGACTCCGATAATCAGTGAAATAATAATTTGTTTTACTCCCACAGCGATACTTATTAAAAATCGTAATCGACGAGTTTTTATTTTTCCAAAACCAACCGAGTATTTTGTATTTTTTTCCAGTTTTATTCCGACGACAATTTATTCCACAGTGGCAATATTATTATATCTCGCCGTAACATTATTATTATCCTGAAAAAAATGGAACAACGACCGTAGAAATACTTGTAATTGCACGCGACGCACGTATGATGTTAAATTGCATTGCCTCGGTCCGTCACACGAAATCTGTCCGATTTCTGCTCCTTTCACGTTGTAAACTAAATCGAAAAAAACGGGTACGGAGAGGAAAAAAAAATGAATCGCACCGCGGAATGAGATCGTGGCGGTTGACCGAAATAACGTTTTTAAAACGTAACGATTCGGCCGGCCAAATTGAAAAAAATCGCACTTACGTTGTCAAAACGAATTAGAAAAAGAAAAAAAAGAATCGTTCTTCACCTAAACCGATGGAAAATCCGATTACCGATTGCGTTCGTGACGAATACAGTAGATTCTCGTCCAGGATTTTTGTCCGGTAGAGGTTAAAATTCCTTCCAGATATGTATTTTTAGAAAAAAAAAAATAACTGTAGTTTTTCAACGATTTCGGAACGTTACACTCACACGCGAAATAGTACAACGTAGAGACACTATACTCGTATATTATATTGTATATAAACATACATTAGACAAAAATTAAAAATAGGATTAAAAGTGGGGCTGAAGCTTTAAAGTCCCCCAGGGTGTTCTATTGTGATACATAGAGCTCGTTTGGTATTCAGCTCGCGTAATTTTGCCAAAAATTAAACTGCACAAGTAACAAACGCCCGAGTCTGCCTCCCCTCAATGACGGCGTTGCATGTGCTGCTGCAATACGGTTCAAAAAACCGTACTCGACCTACTTAATATTATTATCTCCGCGGAATTAAACGGGAATTTTTCGAAAAAATTACCAAGAGATTTACAACGACGTGATCCAAGGTCTACGAGTAAATTACACCACAGCTGAAGGGAAAAGGGAGCGATAAGGGGGCGAATCGGACGTGTTTTCGATAACTACGGAACAGAAACGAACGAACTAGTTTCCATCAAAAACCGTAAACGAGTTTAAATTGTTTATCCAAAATGGATACAATTAGGCAACTCACTTCTGCCTTCACTATTGTAAAAAGTTCGGTTTTAAAATATTAATCTCGCATCGTTACGAATTTATGACATAAAAAAAGCTCTCTTCCAGTAAACAATTATTTTGCGAAATTTTCGCCGAAAACGTAATGTGATAATTATTATTGTTAGTCGATTATAGTTATTTAAGCGCAGTTTAAAAAATAAATAGTTAAGTGAAGAAAGTAAAAACTGACCCTATCGGTTACTTTTTTCGGTGAATTTCGTTGAAATGTGCATTTACATTTTTTTATAATTTAGTCGATTAACGTAATGCCGTGTTTATAATATTTGAATTTCATTAATTAGTTTTTAGATTTTGAACAAAGTGGAGGAATGTATTGGTTTTATTATGATGTGTGTGTTTCATATGAAATTATATTTTTTTCATGCCTGTCGACTAGAGAAGGACCGTTTTTGGTAGCAAATGTTGTCTAGTTGGTATTTGGGAGATTAATTTAAAAATTATTTTTACAGTTTTCATGGAAATCGAAAAAATTACAAAAACTATAAAATTTACAAAATATCAGTTTTTGACAAAAACTAACTTCCTTTACCTCTTTTGCTCGGAATTACTTTTCTAATATATAAAATTTAAACGTTCAAATCATATTTTTTAAATAGAATAACTGTCATACTATCAGAATATACTACCACTCATACGAATTCAGTTGTGCTTGTGTGATTTCCTTTAATTTAGAAAAAAAAAAAAAAACGACAGACATAAAAAATCTATAGTTCTTATATATTTCATCTACGTCAATGCACGAGCACAGGACGAGACGCGGCGGCATTTGTTTTTGGATTCAATAAAAGACAATAAAGGATGAAAAAATTAGATTTTGCAAACAATTTTTATTACTCTCTATCATTGTGTCGTCCTCGCTTACTCTTCTCTCTCTCTTTCAGGACTCGGATCGATATTTGTCAATCGTATGAAATCGAATCAATCGTCGCGAACAATCCCGTCCGCTCGAATGCAACTAATCGATAAAATACAATAATTATCGCTACGAAAACGGAAAAAAAAAACCCCCGTTAAAAACACGTACGACATCGGGGAATTCGCAATCGCGCGGTACGACAACGCGCTCGTCGTCATCGCGTCGAAAATAATAATCACACGACGTTATGTGTGTGTGTGTGTAGACGGTGTTCTCGTACGAGGATCGACGTTCATACGATTGCACGGCGGCGTATAAGATCTAATTTTATCCTTCGACTAATTGGGGATTTTAAACGTATCGGAATTTATACACATGTATATAGGTGCTCGAGAAACGCGAACGACAACGCGTCTTTCCTCTTTGTACTAAAACACACACACACACGCGCGCGTGCATACTACGGTGGAATATATTTTAGTCTCTGAGCACATTGGGGAGCGGGACCAAGATACGAAGACGATATAATTTAAGTAAATTGGGTATCGCGCACGCGAATCCCCCCCTCGCACGTATTATTATTATGTATATTATACTCGCGCGCGTGTGTATAGATATACAAAAATCGAACACTCGTTTACCGAACAAATCCTGCGAAACGGGCGCGAGCGACGAGACGCAGATGAGACGCACGCGACACAATGCGGTGACTAAAGTCGATTTCGTCGAGGCGAATGTGCGCTCACACGAGCGAATAACACAAACGCGCACACACATATATATATATATATATATTTAAACATATAATATACGGGGTGTCTGGTCGTATTGGCGACGGCCAATCGCATTTTTTCAAAAAGTATTTTTGAAATCTGATATTTTTTTTACATATACTCGAAGAGCGACGGTTTTTTTTCCAAGTATGATACACGGACGCAAAAGCAAAACACATTTTTCAATATTCGGGTTTGTTTGGAACCCGAAAACGCCGATTCGCAGATAATCGATTTATAATATGAAATTAGATTATTTGTAACTAATTCTCGTATTTTATTTGTTTAACAGATTTGCTCGCGGCAACATGAAAGTTTTATTACGCGGCAGTTACATTTTCGTCCGATAATCATATAAAATTTTCAAGGAAACGCGAGACTGGTTGTTAAATTTCATGAGAGATATTTGGTGAAAATATCGAAACCCCGGGCCTTCAGAACCGCGACAATGCGTGAGGAAAACTTAGATTTCAACAATATTAAATGCTCGGAAAAGAGTTGTTGACCGTGACGACACACCCTGTATTACTATCAGTACTCGCGCGATCGAACGAGTCGAATAAAATCGTTTCGCGAAGCGCGGTGAGTTTTTTTTTTTTTTTAATAAACAACTTTGAAAATATACGTTTTCATATACGAATATATTATTATATGTATATAATAATATATATATATTATTCGAACGATTTGGAATTATCGCGCGTGCAAATCTAAAAGCCGCGCGGGAGACGTTCGCCAGTAAATCTCGCGTCTTTGTACACGTTCAAATCACATTATCGCGGTGTTTACGAGATTTAACTCGTTTTTTAGCGTGCGTACACTATGATAAACACGCTCGACGCACGCCGAAGAACGCGACGATTTCGATTTCCTTATTTTTTTTTCTCTCACTCCGAGTGAGTCCCACTCTCTCCGTCTTTCCTACTTCTCCGATTCGTATACACCTACATACCCGAGAATTAGTATACGATCGCGCCGCACACTACGCGCGTCAACACGCGGTATCCCGTTTCGTTTAAAAATAATTCGACAACGCATATCCTATAGTGCGGCGAACGACCTGGAGATTATTTCCGCACTGCGTAGCCGCCGCGCCGGTGACTCGCACGATCTCGAAATACGATTTGATTTTTTTTTTTTTTTTAATTTTAGAATCGATCTGTAACGCGGAACGAGTCCTACTCGCGCGACACTAAATTAATGTTTAATAATATACGTCCGTAGGCCGGCAGGTACGCGCGTTATTGGCGAGAAAACAACGTTCGCCGTACGTGATTCTGGACAATCGCCCAGAGCCCCCCGCGGCTAAAAACGGCCTCCGCGACTGCGACACGTTGAGAAATTTCAAAAAGCAACTTTCAAGCACCTAATCCGGCGGGCATGCTAGGTAGGCCCGCCGGACCTACAATGTTTTTGAACATTTAAAACTTAAATCAATAACGATCGTGTAAATAAACACATTTTAAAAAGAAACGTAATTTCGTTTATACAGCAGAAATCGCTGTTTCATCTGTATTTGTACTCGAACGTATCGTCGAAAAGCATTCAGATTGTTACTCGGTGTCACTTTTTAACATTTATAAATCGTTACCTATACATGACAATTTTAATAATTTACTATTGTTACTTTTTATTGTTTTAATAGTAAAAAGATAATATTAATTATTTGACTATCGAACGGACTAAAATGTATGTAAATCTAAATGTTCTCATTTAGATCAAAATTCGTATGAAAATTATGCTCATAACCGGGCTTGTCCCGGTTGTTGATCCTGGGCACGCTTCTGACCGGGTTTTCCATAACAAAACGATGTATTAAATAATAATTTAAGACGATAAGTCTTGACACGGAAAATAAAATCTAAAATCTGTAATTTATTGCGAAAAATACAATCCTTGTGGAAATGTGTATTGCCAGACCAGAGAGATGGGTCGAATTCTCACATATTATAATTTTGTTGTTGTAGATTGTAGTATTAGACTTGAGGTCTATTCGAAAAGGAACAACAACGCAGAAAAAACTATAATCACGATCTACTCGTTTGTTACAAAGCTATTGAAAAAAAAAATGAAAATGAAAATAATAACCAAACGACCAAAGTATCGCCGACACACTTTGAGCGTGGCAAAAGCGGTCACACGGCCGCGACGCCGGTAGTAACTTTTTGAAACAAAAAAACACTTTTATATTAATCTGCGTGGATTTTTATTTTTTTACTTCGCGGAATACCCCGACATTAACGATTACATCGTTACGCTCTTAAACCGAATAATGAATAATAAAAAAAAAAAAAAAAGAAAAAAGACCGGGCGGGTGAGAGCGGAGGAAGAACCCGGTGAAAACTGCTGCGGATCGAGTTTCGATGTTCCCCAAGCCCCGCGCGCACAATACACGCAGCCGACACAATATACCACCTTTTACGAGCGCTCTCGTATAGTGTACGATAAATATTACGCGACCGGCGGACCCCGAACCGTAGGGTTTCGAGGGGCTCGCAGTGCAACGTCGTCACGGGATCACGCTTTTCGGACGCGATTTTTATGATATTATTGTGCGATCGTCATAATATGTCCGTCGTCGGACTGTGAAGCGTTTCAGGCGTTACAGCGAGAGAGAAAAATCCAAACGAACTCGTAGCGAAATCGATCACACACACACACACTCGTACACACTCGTACACTCGCAGATACGGTAAAAACGCTCGGGCGAATACGCGCGAGTACGTACGTAACGCGAAATAATAAATAATACGCGGGGCGGCGATTACGACGACGATGATTGTTACGAGGTAAAAACAATTCGCGATAAATATAAAAATCATATATACGCTCGCGTGAGCGCGCGTAGGTGCTGTAATTCACCCCTCTTTCCGCCTTCCGACCGCCCTCGGCGCGTAAAATCATTCGACTAAAAGTTATTAAGGGTTCTATTCTTTTCGCATAACCGTTCCGCGAATACGAATTCCGGATCGCACGAAAACACACACGCGTTTATAATATAAAGGGTGTCCCGCGGAGATCTGCCCGAACGCAATAACTTTAGTTCTACGGAGTCTTAGGGTTTTATTATTTTCTTTCGTTATTGTTGATATTGTTATTATTATTATTATTTTGAACGATTGTCAGACTTCTGCGCTATAACTTGGCATGTTATTTTCAGACGGACTTTAAACTAGGTACAAAAAAGTATTGAAACGAAAACGTAAAACTGCAATCGAAAAAAATTAAGACCGTCGACGCGATTTTTATGAAAATTTCGATGTTTTAAGTTTTCAATGAGCACTAGTCATTGTTTTCTAATCTATTATTGAAGTTTATAAAACTTCTTATATATATATATTTCTTACCGTCTAGTATCTAATCGACGTTATCGATGTAATATTATCGTTACATAATCAACGACCAGTTGCAACGAGCGGATAAAATTTAAGTTTTCATAACCAATGCAGACATTTAACGACTAATAAACGTTTTTTATTCTGAATTTAAAATTTAAAAATGACAATTTTAAATTCGAAAAAAGTGAGATAAAATAAAACAATTGAAATATTTAGTTAAAATATAAAACATAATAATCGTAATGTGTTATGTTCTGGTAAAGAAAAAAACTTAAAAATATCGATCAGAACATAGTGTCAGATCTCCGTGGGACACCCTATATTTAATATATATATATATATATATTTGTAGTAATAAACTCGAAACATTTCGTTTCCTTTTTAGAGTGTGTGTGTGTGTTTGCTACGCCTCTCTCTCTCTCTGGCCCTTTATACTTCCGCGAGCAGGTGAAGCGGTAGGAAGGGACGACACGATGTATTTCTATTCTCTGCGCTCTGCCCGCGCCAGTGTGTAGTAAAAGAAAACAGCAGAAAAGCGAAACAAACGAATGTTTTCCGGAAAAAACGTCGTCGTCGCATGACGTCGCGCGATATTTTTCCTCTCCCGGCCCCGCGTCGTGTGTTTTTTAGATTCCGCGCGAGTCGGCTATCGCTGCAGGTCGTACGCGTATGACGCGCGTCGTCCGCCCTGCCATTCTCCTTTCGAGAGAGAGAGAGAGAAGAAGAAGAAGGAAAAAAAAAACGTTTTTCGGGACCGGTGCGCGGAAAGTTTCGCGCACTGTATTCGATCAATCGGAAATCCGGCACAGATGGTCGCGCGCGCTCCGCGTTGTTACTCATATATATATATACATAAAGTGTATATGTATAATGCGCGTGTATATATACACGTAGACTGCACGTCAGAATCGTAAAATCACCGTGCGCAGTACGGTATATCGTCGTGCGAGCGCTGCGGTCGAGAGACGAGAGAAAATTCCTCGCAACAAATCGAAACAAACGGCGAAATTACGCTCGCGAAACACGCGTATTCGCGCGCACGTCCAACTCCACTGCTAATAGAATCGCTTTTCCGACCGCGCGAATAATAAATCGTCGCGTTAAAACTTTCAAAGTGCCGCCGCAGAGAGTCCGCGCGAGACGAGCGCGATAAACGCGCACGCATATAACGGCGGGGCATACGATCGAGTTTCGCGTAACGAAATTATCGACGCATTGTTATTCCATATTCGTCGTTTACACGAGCGGATTTATCGGTTTTTTTTCTTTCTTTCTTTCTTTCGAATTATTTCCTCTCCGCGATCGCCGGTCGGTCGACCGAGCGCGGAGAGCAGCACACCCCAATGCGACGCGCGTTATCTCGTACGACTTCTAAATTAAGTTATTAACAGGATTTGGCGAATTCGAATCCGACCACGTCCAGACTCGATATATCGCGCGCTCGGAAATAACGGCTCTAGTTTGTAAGGGTCGGCGGCGGGCGGTCTCGTATAATAAAATAATAAAAATATAAATAGATGCAACGCGCATAACAACGTTGTACATATATAAATATATATGTTGACATCATTTTATTATCATAAAGCCCCTATTTTCTTTACAAAACTCCGCGCCGCGCAAGCCACACAGTGAAAAACTATTACAAAACGTACGCATTTCTCATTTTTTTTTTTTTTTTTTTTTTTGTCTTCGTATAAACAGAAATTCGCAAGAGCCACGCCACGCGTACTATAATTTAAAATTCGCAGTGCACACACATGCATTTTTATAATATACGACACACGTGCGCGAAAAATAGGGGCCGCTGCATGCATATGTGTATTCGTTTTCTCGGTCGTGTTTTTCTGCTGCAAGTCGCTTATTAAAAACCGAACAATAACGAAATCGAGATTACGAAACACGTCCGCCGCCGAGTAGCTTAACGGTTTCAGTATTGTATTGAAAACTGCTGGGAAAAGAATTGTTTTAATACCGTCGAAAATCAATAAATAAAATAATTGAAGTTGTTCATGCCACATCAAACACAAAGTTTTGAAAAAAAATTATATAAGTAATTGAACCTTTAATACTTGCAAAAAAAACAAAAGAAAAAGAATCTCAGATTTTTTTATAAGGCACGAACGAACATAACCTATTGATTTCCCCACAGTCGTTACCCTCGACATTTCAAAATCCAGACGTATCGTGTGCTATAGTCGTTTATGAACTCTTGGAAGTGAAAAATAAAAAATAAAACTATATATACTTCGCCGGAAATGTTCGAAATTTTAATTAAATAATTAAATGTGCTTCGATAAACGCGTATAAATTAAATTCATTCCGAACAATTGAAAAATGATTATCGCGCGACGTGGACCGGGGAAGATTTCGGAGAATTTTTAAAAAAGCCGTAGCCGAAAAAAATTGTTTAAAATAGCTATTAAACGTTATGTCGTTAATCAAAGAGAATCCAATCTGTCATCCTGTCCGGTTTTATGTAAGTTTTTACGCGTTGTTGAGTAAAATTATGTCTATAAATCAAACGTCCCGAATTTCAAAGGTAAACGGAGCGGGGTTCTAACCTTCGGGAGCACCCGCAGGTACGGCGTATATACAGGACACGCAAATATAGGATACTAAAGCGCGCGCGGTCATCTTCGAGGAAGAAAGCAGACGACAAACATGTAGATACTCGAAAGTAAATAAATATCCCGCGTAGTCCTCAAACAAAATATCACCGGATTTCTCGCGTGATATGTAAACGAACGAGCTATTCCGGTCCGTCTCAATACACAATACCATAATCGTAACATGATTTCGGTGGTAAAAAGTCGTCCGGCTCCACACGGGCACTCTGCGGGCGACGATTCACCGGAGTCCTTCGAAACAGTATGCACGCGTTATCCACACAGTCTATAGACCGTTTGTATGGTCGGTTTTCGTACTGTAGAACGGCGGCAGACTCGCAACAGTTTCGCGTGACGTTTTAGAATATTCCCGGCAACATCGCCTTTTGCCCGCAAACGAGAGACCGTTTAAATCTATTATCTAATAAATCTCGAGTCCCGGCGCCCCGGTAGCCCGGTAAAATCTCATTTGGCCGCGCAAGGGTGAAGAGCGGTGTGGCGTATTGTAAAATCGACGTAACAAAACGTCGCGGAATCAGTCGCGAAATACCGACGGTGGTGGTTTGAAGCACACAAAGTGGGAGTGCCAACTTCCCGCGAGCGGAATACCGATTTCGTGTTGTTACATAGACACACGGCGGCGTTTTCCCCCGAATCGTATTTCACCGTCGCGCCCGTCGGGTTCGGAAAACATATTTTCCGTAATGGCCGTAGTACTCGTATACGTTATTATAATAATATGTCGTACATCGACAACCGCATTACTCACTGTCTGCAGTCGCTAAACACGCGTATATAATACGATTTATAATAGGCGTATCATACACGTATATATATAATATATATTGTATTTTACGTAACGTTCGCGCGAGTGTTTTCGGCTGTTAATTCTTAATGTTAACACAACACGCGCGGATGGTTAAATATTTTATTACTTTAAAAACGTAAATATAAGACAAAGAGAATGCCAAACGAATTATATTATTATAATACATTGCCGACGACGTGTAAATATCATATCCGCCGGTGTCGATATGTTACGTTAAATGACGCGGACCGAATCGTCGACAAAAACCGATACGAATAATTATTATTCCGACAAGCGAAATCGCCGTGAAATAGATTCGGGATAACGGAAAACCGAAACTATATAAACGTTTGTGTTTATAGACTCGAAACGACACGAGAAATGAGTATTTATTTTTGTGTTTGAAAAAAAAGCCACTCTTAAAAATTTGCAAAATAACAGGATTCGTCGTATTTCAAACATTGAAACCTTTAAAAGAGAAAAAAAGTCAACCGAGGAAAATAATCAGACTTTTTAGGGTTAACAATTTGCGTACAATTATATCAAGGCATAAAAGACAATGCTATACACATTTTATGAAAAGCCAACAAAGAAGCTCGCCGGGTGGAATTTAAGGACATTACTTCAAGGGTGGTTTTTTTTTTTTTCAGTTCTTCCATCAAATCGGAATAAATCGAAAATTTACCTGTTCAAAACATTATTTTTTTGTCCGATTTCCGATCGAAAAAAAAGTTACGCCGAACGAAACTTTTGGCTATGGATTTAATGTCCCGAAAAGTGTTTATGAAAAAACGAAATCGCAAAACTAACACGATCAGAACCTCGGGTTTTTCGTACGGAAATAATATGTTTATTTATTTGTTTGTCAAACTTGTTTGAATCTATACACGGCGTTATATATGTATAATAAGTATAAAACGAGTTGTTCTTTGTGATAGTGACGTGATTGACAGAGGGGAGATGACGCGCCCGTCGACGGCACCGGCGTGTATTAATAAGAATTTAAAATCGAATTCATGTTTTTGATAGATAATAAAATACACAAAGAGGCGACGCCGATCGAAGATATAGAAATTTTTAAAATGGATCATTCGACGTCTCGCGTCTGACGGGTCGATTTCCACTGGCCTATATCCGTACGGTCATTTTTGTCCCGCAATATTATACACACACACAATCCGAGCACGCGTTCGTACTCATAGATGCCACGTCCTGATGTGATATACAATAATACAAAATGTCATATACCTATGATTAATAAATTTCGATCGCTCGCCGTGCGTGCGCGCGCGCATCGGCCAACTATTATTAGTTTCGTATTTATTATACACGCGCGCGTTATGCCGCCGTGTACCCGTATCGATGTTGGAATATTCCATCAATTACCGGCGGGCACGAAAGAATAAAACGCCAGACAATTATTTCTAAAAAAAAAAAATTTTACTCGGTTATAAATTAATCACATCACGTCCGCCCGCTCGTATATATACGTACGTACGTATATATAGACACTCTTTCTTATAATACGCTCGTCCCACGTCGTTTATATTATTACATTTCCCCCTTTCTCTCCTCACCACTATTTTTAAGCGTGTATTTATACGTTACGGACGTATGTTGCGGACGCACACCTGTATCGTCAACGTATACTCTATCGCATAATTGGATATTAAAACGGACTAGTAAAAAAAAGGAACGATAATGTAATTATTATAAATGTCCATCTTCTCGGGCGTACGTTTTGCTCGGTTGTTATTATTGCGGGTCGCGAAAGAAATCGACACGGCTTGAACACGCGGTTTTAATCGTTTTGCGACGAATGCCTTTGAAAATCGTACTTTCAAACGATACCCGCGTATATGATATGAGCGAAATTTGTTGTTTTCCAGTCCGATCGAAAACGTTTGACACTATAGAACTATAGACGTTCATATTTTAAGACGTTCTCAAAACAGTGCAGTGCCAAAATCGATAGCTCGAGTCTTAATAGCGCAATATATTTAAATGACGCGGTTCTCAAAAATAAAAATAAAATCAAGAGTGTACATGTGTGCTCGTGTATCATCGATGAAGCCGTAAGATTACTGGATGTAATAGAAGCTGGACGGTCAGGTTTCTGAAAATCGCGATCGACGACGATAAATGTTTTGTTCTCGATCGCAAGCGTCAATTTGCACATGCCCGAGATTCGACTGCAGTAAATTCTATGCAATTCGCGACTAGACTCTGGGTTTTTGTAATTTGTAAACACCGAGTGAGAAGAGCGCGGCACGTCGTTTGTACGGGATTTTCGAAAATGCGATTAGATTCAACGAGATAAGAAGAAAAAAGAATCTCACGAGCGCGCGAATCGCTCGGGAAAAAGTTTTCTGATATCGTTAATTTCTGCCACCGCCGCGAGACAGCCGGATGTAGCCAGAAAACTGCTGTCAGTTATCCCGTGATGACGTTTGCTTCCTCTGAATAACGACGTTCGCATATATTTCCCGACATCTGTTAGTGCGGCGCGTTTTAATGAAAAACCAACTGACGACGGTTAGAACGAGTACACAAAACGAAACTTTTGCGCGGAGACACACAACGGCGCGTGTGTACCCATTTTACGCGCGACGTGTTGGAATATCGTCGTAGTTATTACGCGAGAGAAGTATCATAATATTGTAATGTGTGTGTGTGTGTGTGTGCTCGTCAAATCTCAGGTGTACACGCGCTCGAATTCACGAGCACGAAAATCGTGGACTTGACGAAAGTCTTATTTAATAGAATCGTTTGAAAATCGAAAGACCGCGAAACCGCCGTGGTAGGAAGACGACGACGAAAAAAAAAAGGAACGTTATATTATCATTTTCATAATATTCGGCTGCGCTTATTGAGTTTTGTTTTTTTCGATCAGAGTGTACTCTAATGGTTTGCCGACGGGAAATAATTTAAACAAGAAAAAAACAGAAAGCGTCGAATCCAAGTCGACTGTGTACAGTTTTTATTACACGTTTGATACCGATTTCGAAGTGGAAAACCTATTAAAAACACCTTGGGCTTTGACGCGGCGAATGTTGAACGTTTAAAGGTCGAGGGGAGATGACATTCCCGGCACGTGCGACTTTGGGTATAGTTTAATCTCTCCAATACTGGGATTGCCACGCTCTTGTACAGTAGTGCAATTTAATATGTACGGAGTTGTAGGTAATAATATTTATTTTTTTCAAATAAGTCTCGAAAGTTTACATTTGCTACGCGTGCATATCATCAGCCCAACAGTAACGTGTTAAGAAAAACTGGACGACTTGTTAACGACGTTTTTCAACTCTGTAAATTCGATTGAGTTTTTTTCCGACCAGTTAAAAAGTTAATAGAGAAATCACGTTTAAAATTAAGTTAACAAATAGATAAATACTAACTCAACGTTGATTACTTTCATCTTTAAATCGATTACTATAATCTGATAACGAACGAAAAATAAAACATACTTCGGTGGAAATGGAAATCCGAAATAAACTCAGTTAGGATTTGCCATGTAATTGCCTATAAAGAAATATCATCTACGTTGCACTTAGAAACAAACGCGAGAAAAATAAGTCAATGAGTTAAAATCGACCTAGTTAACATCCAGTCTCTGGTGAGAAATCGATTTATTACATTTTCAATTTAACGAATATTATGATAAATAGTTTTTTTTTTATTATTTATTAAATTAACTGTTTCGACAAATTTTTTTTTTTGTTTTTACAATGACTTTTACGTTATAATTAAAAATCACGATCAATAGTAACAAAGAAGAGAAAAGTAATGTGTTTTCCGAATTCAAAATAGCAGTTTGATGGTGGTCGAAGAGCGATTATATGTCAATACGCTGTTAAAACTAGTCGGTTTAGTTTACGAAAAACATGCGAATACGACGCGTTCCGCTGCACTCTGAGCGAACGTAATATACGTATTATTATGTTGTGTAAAATATCTGCGTTTTGTTGTATGAATCGTCGTTATGAGTACAAAATAATCACACTAGTCTTATTCGGAAGCGTAAAACGTATGAGAAAAAAAAAACCATCTAAATCCAACATTACTTTCGTAATACGTTTTCAGTTTTCCCCCAAGTTTAAAAAACCACTGAGAGAATTGGAAAAATGACTTATCTATAAATAATAAAGTACCGCAGCGCACGTAACCGATTTCCCATCTCCGCGTCTCGAAACTTTTCGCGCAGATGATTTACTACCAGAAACTTTGATTACGCGGTTAAACCGATACAGGTACATTATCGCTTGGCTCGTATCATATCGCTTGGCTTTTAGATCTAATACGAAACGATTTGTCGTCTCGTACGTTCAAAGTGCGTGTATGACATGTTTATCAAATGTTTAAACTTTGCTGATTGTTCGTGACGCGTAAAAATAGCGCGCAAAGAAGACGATTTAATAGCGTATGAACATGTATAATAATATAATGAAGTTTATGCGTTTACGTAATTAACGCGCGGGTATACTTAATCATAGCTGAAGTCTAGTGTCGACATAATATTATATCGTGTATTGTGTGCGTGTGGTCGACGATAATAGTAATTTGAAACAATGATTTCATTAGCCTAAAACCACATTACACCGCGTATTATAGTACGCCGCATACTATTGGATAGTATACGTAGATAGTATAGTTTATACGTCCGATATTGCAGATCCAAGATCGCGGACAAGGGAAAGGAAGACTTACGTTATGCTGACAGATTTAGGGCCGCCTCGTTTTCAAAGAAGAAACGGGAAAAATTATCATTTTTTTGTTTTTTTAATTTTTACCGAGGTAAAAACTGATACAAACATTTTATTGAGATGATGTATTTATAAGATGTATTTATAAGATCTAATCCATTAGTTTTCAAACAATTAACACGAAAATACAGCGCACTTTCTAACGGAAATCATACGTTGCGAATGTTACTATAAGCTTCTCATATCTTGAGAACGGCCTCTAGGAGCTCTAGGAGCTCCTGTAATGTACTTAAATCTCGACGACGCTATACTGTTGGGGTTTTTATTAATAACGCGCGGTCTGCCAGGAATACGGGCGGTAAACGCGAACGTTCAAATAAATATAACACACTATTTAACATGACGTAATATTACATATTGTCGATATACTCGTATATCGATCGAATCGTGCGCCGGAGAATTTAATTTTCAAACGACCGAATCCCGAAGGAACGGCCATATTAAACGGACCGTGGTTAGTTCACGGTTTAGTTCGCGTGGACTATATAATAAATTAATAATATATTATAGGCTTCGGCAATTTCCGGTCGAAAAACACACGAGGCGAGCGCACACAATCCGACGTCGGTCTGTGGTAAGTGGTCATACATACGCGCGTGGTTATACCCACAGCATTATTGGCCTGTCCCATATCAAAGCCAATACGCTCCACGTCGACCACCCGAGGCGTGTTATTTTTTTTTTTCGTTTATTAATTTGGATTTTATTTTTAATATTTTTTACAATACGAATTTCAATATTAATGTTCTAATAATTCAGTTGAAATTTCTAATATTATTTGGTTTGATCAGTTGATTTTACTAAATTCCCTTTTCATGTTCTTTTCACTGTTCTCGCAACAAAGCCGAGTAATTCAGCCGGTTTAATGTAAATTATAATGCACAATGTATCTAACCGTCCTAATCGGTTTATTTTAACGAGGGTGCTTAAATATGGGTTCGGACTATCGGGAGTGTGTGAGGATTTTTTTTATTATGCGCGTGAAATAGGCGTAATAATAGAGACACGATTTACTCATGTCTCTATATTATTACTCACAATATTATTTACTTATTATTTATATAATAGATTATGGAAATTCGGTGTGGTTAAAAGGCAAAAGTTTAAATTAAAGTGCGATCGAATGGCGACAACGAAAACACCGAGTTAAATAAATCAAACTGATAGAGCCAAAAGAAAGAAAATTATTATTTACGCAAAGGCGACTGCTCTTTTCGATTATAGAACGAAGACTGATGATCGTCCCCGATCTGATCGATTAATAATCGGATTGCACGCTCAGTTCGGTCGCCATTGGCCGAGGGTAGTTGTCAAAGGATTTATTCTATGCCAATCGATATTTAAAATCTACTGATATAGATGGTATCGGTTATTTGGGTATCCCGGTATCGATACCATTATCGAATCGATATTGAAAAAATCAAAACAAAACAAAATCCACCTAACATCCACAAACGAATACGATAGTTTTTCGGAAACATTAACGACGCGACACCGTGACGGTGACGGGTCAAACGACAATAGCTTTGAGGATATGTCGTTAGATAAAAAATTAACCGGACAGTGAAATTATAGGTCGTCCGTTTGAAAAAGTCCAAAGTCAACATTCTATATTCTCTACACACAATATGGCAAAGGAGATGAAAATACTCCGGGTGGTGTAAAAAAAAAAAAGCCAAAATTTACTGGATTCGTGAAAAGTGTACGATCAAGACGGCGCAAAAAAAAAAAAAAAACGATACGCTCGTATTTCCCCCCGCCCGAGCGGTGTACAACAATAACGCGGCTCGAAGGAATCCACCGCGTACGCGCGTCGTTATAATTTTTTAATTTTGAAATTTCAGAAATACCTCGCGTCCTTTTCCGTTTCACAATGTGCCGCGACGCGCGGATAGTCCGGGACGACTGGAAAAATCTCGGAGGGGTCGACGGCGCACGCCCCCGCGGCAGTGGATCCTCCGGACGAGCGCGTGCGCGCGCGCGCGCGTGCGGCCCGAGAATTCCTGCCGCGAAACGCCTCGTCATTACATTATCATAATGTCGTACACACTGCACAGTGTACGCGGGCGATATCGTTCGATTTCGAGTGTAATAATATTATACGTATAATACGATATCTCTGTCAGACGCCGCGAAAAGCACCCGCGCGATCCGCCTCGTGCAGGCGACGAGCCGCTGCAAAAGCCGTCGCGTGCGCACGCGTGCAAAACAACAGTGCGCATAAAAACCGCCGTCGCGTACAATAAATACACATACAGCGAGCGTAATAAAACGCTAACGCTTACGTCTAAAACGTATTGATATTTTAAAGATAAAATACGTCGTCGTTGCCGAGCATAATATATTTATCTCGACACATACGGGCGGTGTGTGCACACCGCGCGCGGCTCCGGGCGAACAACGTCGACGATATTATACGCAGTATTGTTGTCGTTGCTGTACGCCGCAGTGTATGTTATAAAACGCCCGTGAACGCGCAAGGAACGAACGCAATCTCTAAACAATCAATGATATATTATATTCGCTCGTATTCGCGAAAGAAATGTATTACTGCATTACCATGATTTACAACGGCCGCCGCAGTAACAGTAAGGGGCGATATTTATTTTCGAGAAGAAAAAAAAAACACGTCCGAGTCTATGCGAACGAACTGTGCTTGTTCGTTCGACGCTTATATTTAGCTCGTTCGCGCGGGGTCGGATCGAAGAGTGATTTCCGCGTTTATTCGTTTGGATTTCACAAAACCAGAAGTTTTCAGCATTTATACGCACGCGCGCGAGCACTTATATTCTACTCTCCTGTATTATAGTTGACACGAAAAACAGAGTTAAAAAGTTAAGTTTATGGTCGACCTCGCGCATTGTAATTTCAGTTTTTATATTATCCTATCGATTTCCGCTTATTCGCCTCTGCGTTGATCCAAATTTAACGGGCTATCTTTCAAGCGCAGACAATTATAACGCTGTTGTATAAACTCACATCGATTTGTTTTTGGATTTCTATTGCTACCAGAATATGTTTTTTTTTCCTCCGCCCGTACTGTTTGTAGTAAGATTACGACAGTAGTTCTTATATAATATTAAAATATGAAAATCTGATAACTGTGATTTTGGGAAAACAGAAATTCAACAAACAGAATAGGAAATTAGATCCGAAATCGATCGAAATAAATTAATATTTATCTGATGATTTAATCGCCGCTCGGACTATTTAAATCGACTTCAATTGATCGGTTTAATTTGTAGAGTTAAAAAAAATAAAATATCCGGTTACTCGCCCGGCATTGATTATACCTACGTCATAAGGTAGTCGATATAAATTGAATATTTTGACAAGTATTAAATATAATATAGGTCGTCTATGATTTTTATTCATTAAACGTTACTAGACACAAAAACGACACTTTAAATAACACTTCCGGAACAACGCTGTTAATGTATTAGACTCGAGAGATGTATAAAAAAACGAAATGAGTTAAATCGATTTTATAAGACACGTGATTGTTGCGACACAGTCGAAATGGCTCAGGTTATCGCGTAAAAATGCGATAAAAACAACGCGCATTTCAAAATCGCCGCGATATTATATTATCAAAAGATAAGTAAAAAATCTTTGATTGTTATAGAAATTAAATAACTTATTTGTTTTACCAACGCAATTACGTAATTACTATTTAATTAATGTTGTAATGTTTAGTTGTCCTTTTTGTTATATACACTCTTTGCGGGCGATTAATCTTACATAATAATTAATAAATAAAATGGCAATTAAAAAATAAAAACACGATGGTATTTTTTGTAGTTGTTTCTCTCCGAAGAATATAATTTTATCGCGCAATACTTATAGTTGTTGGAATCTTATTAAGTTAAATGGCTTCTTCATAGCAGGAGCATATTTTATTTAAAAACCTAATTACATTTAAAAACGTCTGCGTTTAAAATCGTTTGATTGGCCACTACGTTTACAATCTACGGCGCGTTATAACTGCTGTAAAATAATCATTTCGTCGTAAACGTCGGAATAATATTGCAGTTAAACGCGTTTATGTAATTCAAAAATTATTAGGGCTACACATTAATATTTATTATGTATTGTATTCGTGGAAATTGGTTGAGAAATAGTGTCAACGTGTAAATACGTACGTATTATAGCGTCGTTCATATTATTATACTTTTATAACTTGGCCGATAA
The DNA here is from genome assembly GCA_948098885.1 of Drepanosiphum platanoidis. Classification (NCBI taxonomy): domain Eukaryota; kingdom Metazoa; phylum Arthropoda; class Insecta; order Hemiptera; family Aphididae; genus Drepanosiphum; species Drepanosiphum platanoidis. The sequence continues at coordinate 14,504,998 of OX402529.1, forward strand.
AAATAGCAATAACGCGAACTATTTACGATCTGTAAAGTAGAAAACGTTACGTATCCAAATAGTTTATTTCGTTTTATTTTTATTTTTTTCAAGTCATCGCGGCGCGCGCATCATAAATAGATTAATAACGAGTAAAAATAATTGCAAGCGTGTGTATATGCGCGGTGTATAATACGAATGCGACATAATTAAAACTAAGTTTAGAAAAATTGAACGCGAGAGGAAAAAAATCACACTCGCGAACGATTTCATTAACCTGCGAAATTGAAGTCATTACTCTTCCGATCGGCACGGTTCTACATCCAAGTACACTTGACAACTACTCTTAACAATCTCTACAAATGTATATGTGCATCGATATAGTTGGTCCTATTAAGGTATAAATAAAAAAGTAGCGGAAGAAAAAAACGTTTTATTAACATTAAGACACGTTGGCACATTTTCAAAGATAATATTCGCGAAGAGCACGCGTCGCGAGATAATTAAATGTGGGGGAAAAAAAAAACATTCGCGCGTTAGTTTCTAGCAACCGCGCGCGCGCCAGTCACTCGGTTCGCAGAGAGATTTTATAATTACAATAGATAGGATTATAACAAAAAATCGGTGGTGATTTTCAAACGGATAAAAAAAACCGCGTGTGAATATAATTAGTGATTATGTATCACGATATCGTATACATTTATTGTTTCGGTATGAACCGTGTAACGTTGCGCGTATAGTGTAACTGAAAACTCGATTTTTAATAACTTTCCGGAGGGACGACAAAAAAAAAAAACCCATTAACTTTATATCAAAACCACGAAATGAACAACGTGTACGGTACATTTTCAGACTTTGTTGATTAATTCGTTACCATGGTTACGAGGGGTTTTTTTTTTTCCACAGCATTGCCAACGATTTAATGTTTACAACAATTAATAATTGGTTATTATGTGATGCGGTCACGCGGTGGGGGAGAAAAAGCAAAAACAACGATAGACATTATAAATCTCCGGAAAAAAAATAATAAAAAACAAAATACGGGGTTTGAATGTCGGCCTCGAAAAATTCGAACACGATTAATGATTCCCGAATACTGGATATACATAGAACGCGATTCGTTTTCGCAGGCCGTATTTTACAAACCATCGTCGAAATCGAACGGAAACGTGCCCGGCGCCGGTCGAGCGAGCGACGTTATTGTTTGTCCGCCGACGACGACCGTGTCCTCGAAGAAATTCAAACGGATTTCTGGCCGCAGGAAGTGAGACGCGATTCGAGTCCTGCGTAGATCTCGAGGACGGAAAGACGTGTCGTGCGACTATTTGACGAACGATCGAAAAACGACTGCGAGCACGATGCATTCGCTCACGATCGTATTATATCGAACGTTAAAATCAAAACGATCGTCCGGCGACCCGCCGCCGCCGAGTGCTTTAGTGCACAGCAAACAAATAATTGCGCATTTATATCGCGTTTGAAACACAATAAATACCGGTATTAATTACACTCGGGTGGACTAGGGTTTTTAATTTTTAAACAGATAGAACACAGCGCCGAGCACGAACATTACGTATACAGCGTTTACGGGTCGTGGAAATGAAAATTAATAATTTTAATTTAAGAAAATTTAATGAAAAAATTCAATAACGTCTTACGTACGTATATTTATACCAACAATATTCAAACCTCCCGTCATCGTGACACGTTCGAATAACGATCTGGTATTCCGACGAATGAAAAAAGCATCGTTACCGGGATGTTTTAATGAAATTGAAAATAATACCTTTCATTTAGATAATATTTATTTTTTTTCGGTTTTAAGTGATTTCAGTAATTTCGACGAGGGTAAAAAAACACGTAATTTCAAAAGAGATTACGCTTATTCGGCCCATTGGTTATGTCGCGATACAGGCTGATGGTTTGGTATTTTTTAATTGGTTTTCTCAAACGAGAATAATTTATTTTAAAATATTTTCCTACTTACATTTCAAGATTGGATTCGTTACGCAGTTTTTAAATTTCGAAACAACAGATTTCCGTCGTCTTTATTAGACGTATACAATAACGATTCGCTCCTATGGACACTATTTTCACGGTTACTCTTATTTTTATTTTTTTTTCAACAGTTTTTCACATTTTAAATCGATATAAATGCGCGTTGAAGATAAACGACATGTAAATTATATTTGACGTTAAATATATTATAAATTCGGTTTTCTCGAATTACCTTCGAAAACGTATTTAATAAACACAACACGAGGTGTTGTGCAGCGAGCGGACGTCCATAGATGATACGACAGGAGATCGCGTGAAGGGTTGACGAATGAAATATCGGACGACGGTTTAAAATTTAGACTTTGAGCCGAATTCAATGCAAGTCGATCATTTTCGGTAGGTCAATTATTGATTTCAGTAAATCGAAGATGTCATCGAAATCACTCGCACGTACAGATACAAAAATGACGTACGCGCGATAGACGCGTTACATATTTATGATCAGAGAGAGAGCGGTTTTCAGACGATAGTTTAGGTATAGAAACCGATTTGGCGGAAACGAAAACGGAACATTTTCAACGTTTTGGCGTAGACGAAAACTGAGTTTTCGGCGCAAACGACGTATACGCCCGTCGTCGTCGTGACGGACGCGAAGCTGCGTGCCGTATACATTTCGAGGAGGGATAAGTCGAGAGTTAATTAGGTTAATTGAGTTTTAAGGATATCCATACAATAAAATAGTCCCGAGCGCGTATTCTGCCGAGCAGGTGAGTACGCGCGAGAGGCGTGTCCGTCGGGGTTTGCCACAGGAAATTAATGGCCTTTTTAAACGGGCGCGTGCATAACTGCGGGCGAGAGATGATGAATAAATATAGCGAACGCATTTAAAAGGCGACTCGTCGTTCGCTCTCACACACACCTTATACAATGCGCTATTGGGCGTTTGAAACGCGCCGCCGCCGCCGCCGCCGTGTCTGGTGAAAAACGAGATTAATGAAAATTGAGAAACATTCGTTGTCTAGTGAGTTGTACAACGCGCGTTCGTCTCGGTTGTCTAAAGTAAACCGGGCGTGGAAACACAAACAAACGCGGCGAGCAAATATATTGCGACCGGTACAAAGAGCTGCTGCGGCAGCGCTTGATTCGTTTTTGTCGTGATAATTTTTTATTTACACACACACACACACACACACGTCGGACTCGCAGTGTACCCGTGGCGTCTTTAATCGAAATTAATATCGTACGTACGTGTATAAATATTTTGAAATTATATCCTCGTCCCGTGCGGAAAAGCGATAGCGGCGAAACAAAAGAAAAAAAAATCTAAAAACGATACTTGATGTTATTTTTGATGTTTTCGACCGTTGGTATAACACGTACGACGGTGTGAGATTTTCATTTCATAGGACATTTGTTATGTTTCTCCGACTCGCGTTATCCGTCTCCGTGTCTCTGCAACAGCTCAATTTGCTCGCGTCGAAATCTTATTTTATAATTTTCAGCGAAGAAGACCGACGACGTGGTAGAATCGTTTTCGCACGAGTTTTAATTAAAGAGGGATTAAATAACAAAGGCGTTCGACACTTGTATTTCTGACGAGATTAAATTATTACTGCAATATTATTTGAAAAGAAATACGTATTACTTAAATAAATATATATATACAGGGTGGCGGAGCAAAAACGACCACATTTGAAATTAACGCCACACTTTTAATATTTGAGGTACTGAGGTGAAAAAAAAAACCAGTTTTAGCAAATTACGGGAAGTTTTTTATTGAATATGAAAAAAACTTATGTGTGAAACAAAATGTCCGACAAATGGCGTCCGCGCATAACGATGCATTCTTGGAGGCGCTCACTAAAGTTTGTCATCACTTTCTTCAACTTTCCCGCTGAAATCGATGCAATTTCACTTCTAATTGAATCTCATAAATCGGCTGATGTTCGTGGCTTATTCACATAAACTTTTGACTTGAAATACCCCCACAGGAAGAAGTCGTAGGGAGCGAGATCGGGCGAGCGAGGTGGCCCGTGAATGTCACCGTTTCGAAATTCCGAGTGCTTGAGCGCGATGTCTCGTTGACCGTCGATGGCTTTCTTCAACAGAAACTTGAACACGTGCTATATTTTCTGGTGCCACTATATGGGGAACACGTCTTGGAATCGTCGGGGCCACATTACCATGTTCCCAAAAAATTTTAACCCGATCGGCGGTTGGAAACGTGGAGAAAGTCCGAATCGCGTGCGGATTGCGCGTTGTGTAGTCACGATTGACTCATTGTTTCGGAAAAATGTCTCTACGGCGAACGAACGATGTTAAATACTCCACTGCACCATTGCAACAAAACTTCCCGTCACGTACTATATAATGAGACGATCCACGATATTGTGTGACAACCCCTCCCAAAGTTACGCTTATCTCAAATGTGGTCGTTTTTGCTCCTCCACCCTGTATAATGTATATATACGTAGTTATCGATTTGACGCGTGAACAAATTCGAGGACGACATTATTTGCCACCGCCTGTTTTGTCGAAGAAATATAGATTTATATACAATACGTTAATGTATTATTTTTTTTCCTACGTATATAATCAATGTTTGGCCAGTATAATATGGCGTGAACGAAAACGGTCCGTATATCGCATACTAAAACACAGCGCTGTTGTATAAATTCATATTGGCACACACAATGGCGCGTTCATGTATTCGAATACTTGTCGCGTCATTATAAGGGACGTGTGTGATACGGCTACGACGACGTTGCGCGCGTGCACGTATGCAAAATGAAAAAAAAAAAAAAAAAAAAGAAAGAAAAAAAATCCACCGCTTTTTACAATAAAATTATTTATAGCCGTTTCGTGTACAGCGTTCGGGTGTAATACACTAGAGATGTTTACGCGTGTATAAAACGATTTACCGAAATTAAAATACGACATAAAAATGTTTACGATACACCGTCGTCGTCGGTCGATACATCATCAACGTCCGGGAACGCGTATAATGCGTTGTTTATTATTATTTTTTGTTGTTTTTAAACCGCAGCATCGGGCCCCGCGAGTTTTATCGCCGCCGCCGCGGGTAAGACGCCGCCGCGCCGTGGCGAATCCGTCGTTTTCTAGGCTGGGCTGCAGAGGCAACAATCGATTCGAATGTGTATTTGATATGAACGACGGATAATCAATGTTATTTTAAAAAATTCTCGATTCGTATGATATCGAATAATATTTTCGTTCTGCAATGTCGTATAATGGTTTTAATATTGTACCGGCTACATTATCTATACGAGCGGTTACAAAAGGAGAGCGAGCAATGGGGATTTTGAAGGCCCCCCCTGCCCCTCGGGCACTTAAATTATTTAAGACGCTTACTTGAATATTCCGTTTGCTAATTAAAGCGAAGAAGAGCAATACTACACTTATAATATTTTACATAATCATGCTTATTAACCGTGGCCGAAAACGGTGATAAATAATCGCGACCGTGAGACGTGAATAAAGGTACCTTAAAATCTAAGCGAGAATAGTAAAATTATTACTCTATGGGTGGGCAGGCACATTGGGTCCGTAGCTGCTGGCACGAAGTAGTGGAAAAAACTTTAGCATTAAAATTAACCATCAATTTTTTTTTTTTTTCATAACCGTATTAATAAACACGAACTATGGTTTAAAATGTGACATGGGTATCGTCGTCAACATCATCAGTTTTTATATAATATGTTATTATTATTTACATTTGATCGGTTTTTATAATTATTTATTTAATTACGTTTTAGAATTAATGCGAGTATTGTCAAATATATTAACATTATACAAAAAAGAGATTCATTCAGAATTATTTAATAATAATTTAATAACGACTGTTTGATTTATACACAGGTAACTAAACCGGTCTCGTTCACGCACGCATTAATAGTGTATTTTTAAGTTTATTATTATAATTATTATATAATATTCTTACGATACATATTATACATCATGTCACCCGTATTGTTGAGAGGCCCGTTAATTTCCTTGTCGAATCGGAGACTAACCTTTAATATATAGAGACGCTAGAACGCTTAAATTCGCCACCGGGGCAAATGCGCATGCGACGAGATTATACGCCGTGCAGCGAACCCGCGCGAAATAGTCTCGATTCTAAAAATTCAATTATTAAAATTCGTTTTAAATTATTCAAAGTAGAGCGTAAATTAATTTCGTCCGTTTGAAGTAATCACGACGTGCGTCGGCCGTCGGTTCGGTCCGAGGTGCGGCGAATACTTTTTAAAACGAATAAGCCGGCGAGAGAGACCCACGTCAAAAAAGGGTCGCTTTAATAAAATACAAAATTAAATTCCGATTTTTTAACTCGCGGCTAATTAAATGTTAATATTGATACAACGCGAATTATAACACAATATACGTTTGCGGGCGACCCTTTGTGCTGTCCGGAACTGCAGCGACGATAATTATATTTCGAAATAACGCGTATTACGACCGATGTACGATTGATATCAGACCGCGTGTGATTTATTGAAAACCGAAAGAAAAAAAAAACCCCGAAAACCGCCGCCGCGTCATCGACGACGCGCCCCGCCGCCGCCGTCACACGTTGGCCCGTCGAAAATATTATATATATTTTATAAATATTTATAATAATTTAAATAATACGGATTGCCGACCGAGTTTAATTGCTCCGCGAACAGTTCGTATTGACTTAAATATTCGTCCGAAATGAGCGAGCGTTTCGTCGCGACTACGGCGATTTGCAATATATTATTATTATTATTATTATACCAAGAGGGACGCGTCTTGAATTAACGCGACCGATCGATAGGCGTGACAAAAGACTCGTCTGTTCCGAGTCTGAAGCGGCGCCGATACAAATTTTTTTTTTCCCCGAGAGGCGTTTATGTTTTTTGATCGATTCATTGGTTACCAAATAAATAATTGAAAATGCATATTTTTCATACGTTCGATCAATAATCACATTTCGTATTAAATTTGAACGTCGACAGTACAGTAACATCGCGTATCTCATAAACATTACCGGAACTATAGAAGCATACTTTGTATAAATATGTTAGAAATTAACGTATTTAATGCGTTATCCTATTTAACGACTAATAATAATATAAATAACTTGAATAAACTCGTTAATTTATGGATTACGTAATTTTACAAGTTAATTTACAAAATAACAGTCGGGTCTTATAGTGTATGGACTATTAGAATGCATAATAATAATAACCACCCATCACAGCAGGTAGATTTTAGACGGGCATTGTCATTAAAATTTATTATTTTACATACTAAACGGGTACACTAGCTTAAATGTTTTGTCAAAGATAAGATGATAAAATAAGATTAAAGTACACCGTAAATAGTGCATTGTATGAAACTATAGTGCCTGCATAATAGTGACATTTGTGATTGAAAATGTGCAGTTGTACTTTTCGTGTTGTTTCGTGTCATCGTGTATACTTTCAGCGTGTCACGCGACGATAAGTACGCGTGTGATATTGAAAATTCTATGTAATTTTAGGTGAATTTGTATTTTTTGTTTTTATGGTACATTTAAAGAAAACAAAAGAAATGTGAAAAAGTAATTATATTATATAGTTTTTTACGTACACGTCAGGTACATTATTCTATCTCTAGTTAACGTAATTCCATACATAAACGCAAACACATATTATATCCTTATTTTTACTTTTCGAGTTTTCGAGGAGAGACGCAAACCCTTCGTATCCACGACACTGGATACATTGTATTGTTGTAGTGTACGAGTTTTTATTTTCCTTTCGAACGGTTCATATTTAATTTAATAACAATAATAAATGTCCGCGTATCATGACATTCGTAGCTAATAATGTCGGACAGCAATAATATTCGGAATGGATATTCGGGGGAATACGACACGCGCGGTACCTGTTTAGAGAATATAATCATTACCGGATGAATTTTGCTCGCGGACTTTGTTATTTCGACGGCAGGAAAATAATAACGACGACGATCGAAATAGGTCACGTCAACCTATCAATTTGACGGAGCGCGAATTCGTCGGCTTGGAGTAAGAGGCGTAGGTACTTGTGAAAATCCGAAAAGAAAAAAAAGAAATAATCACGGCCCCGTTATTATTACTATACAGAATATCCATCGGATAAGCGCGCCAGTTGCGTTCGACAATATTATTACATAATAGTATTATAATGCGGCGGCGCACTGCGGCGGGACGGCGTTCATTGTGTGTTTTCATAAAACATTTAAAGAAATGGAAATTTAATCTCGACTTCGTAAATAATAAGGGTGGAAAATAAATATTAGCTTTATTGTTGTTAACATCGCGCGGTACGATTAAATAAGAATTTTAATAAAAACTCATAACGGCGCTTAATACATTAGACCGGTGTGCAGTATATACCGCTCGAATGTTATTGCCGACGTATACGGTGGTGCCGCGCGGAAAGGGATGGTTTTTTTTTTCTCCTTCGGCCCCGCCGTTCCCGGCAGGAGAAGAACGAGTTAATTTCCGCGCGGATAACCCGTTCGCACGGCCGAACGGACAAATAATATCGAAACGACACACGATCATATTACTAATAAATCGCCTACGAACATGGAAAAACGCAAGTATCAATCGAGGGGGGGGGAACACGACGAATATTTCAACAACACGGACTGCGTGGCGTATATCGTACGGTCTTGTCGTTACCTATGTAATCGTTATTTATTTTACGCTGTCGAAATGCGTTCCGGACTATTCGGGATAATGACAAAGGGTCGTTGTATAGGCGTATTATATATTATGATATTATTATTGTGCGCAGCAGTAAAAGTCTCGAAAAATACAAAACGATTTATTTCGTCTGACAACGGCGCGTCCCGCCACGCGTACGAAACACTATATAGGTATATGCTGCGGTCGGTAAAAACGCCATTACATGACGACTATACGACCGCATCGTCGTCGTCGTCGTCGGATCAATACTAGGTGCTAGCCGACCGATCGGCGTATTATATTTTGTACACACGTCTGTGCGGGAATTAAGGTTAAATTAAATGTCAAAAACAACCCGTTCTCGCCCCGTGTTTTACTCGCTCGCCGGATATCCGTCAATCATCGAGACATCGGGCGGCACACCCCTCCGCGGCCGGTTTTGGCGCGCGCGCGCGCATATCCGGACGACCGGGTCCGAACGACTAAAACATCGGAAAGGGTTAGCGGAACGAATTGTTTTCTAATCGCGGCGTTTCCTCTTGCTCGCGCGCGCCACGAGACTTTTGCCGGAAGAAAAAAAAAACAACATAAAGCGCGTCCTTCCCCGACCCTCCGCGCCGAAAGCTTTTCCCGCGTACGCGACAATATAGCGTCTCCGACGACGGTTTCTCGAGATCGTCTCGCGTCGCGATCAACCGCAGATTTAATTTGCGAGATAACGTTGCGACGGCGAATCCGCGAGGTCCGGCATCGCGTGTATACGCACTACGCGCAAAAACGCGAGTTGTTACCACGACGGCGGTGGCGGTGGTCGACGAACAGACAACGATCGGCGAGAAATACAACCGAAACGCGGCGTCACTTGTCGCGTACGTCGTTGCGCGAGATCGCGAGGTGAATAATCGCTGACGATTGAATGAAAATAAAATTCGAATAAAACCGTTCGCCGCGGACAGAGGTACGACTACATAAAATGCGGAGAGAAAAAAAACGTAATGATAAGAACCGGTGGCGGTTTTCCCGGAGGTGCTTTTGGTGTAAACCGGAGTTTTCACTTACGAGCGTTATTTTATTTTTTTTTTTTTTCAATTAACTTTTTTTCTCCTCCCCCGACCGCTTCTTACCGCCGCCGCCGTCGTTTTCTTACGAGCACAATAATAATGTATCCGCCGTCTACTGTATACGGCCAATACTGCAGTCCGCGCGCGCGCGCGAGAATTGGCTACCGAGGAAGTTTTTTCAGGCGGTAAATTCAATTCCTCCGCGCCGCCGCCGCCACTGTATAAATGACTGTATAATTTAATACGTCCGGGGCTCCGAAGAGTGTCCCGTCTGTAAAAATAAAAAAATAATAAAAAAAAAAAAAACCAGAAAGAAAAGCTCGCGCGATTTGCCGCTTTATGGGTTTTTTCTTTTTCTTTTTTTTTTATTATTGCGGACACCTCTTTAACTCCAACGCCGCCGCTGTGAAATCCTCTCCTCGAAGAACCGCCCGAATATCATGGTTTTAATGCCCGTGGCCGATATACGCGTTTAAACGGTTTTATCGCCGAAACTCCCCACGGACGACCGTCCGCGCGACTGCTGTGTAATTAAGATCAGACCGGCAACGTCACGTTCGAATGATCGAGAAACCTTTTGCAATAATTACGGTCCGTTTCCGAACGTATTTCGAAAGACTGAATTTACATTTATATAGTGCCGCCGCCGTTCGATCAGTCGTCAATATAATCCGTATACTTCGAGCGCCGCCGTAATCTCCTGTCTATAACGTAAATATTATACGCGGACAAACCGTATTCCCATGTCGGCAGAACGACCCTCCCCGCCTGTATAATATAAGATCGTCTCTGTCGTCTGCCTCTGGTAAAAATTACGCGACGAAAACTCGATTCGTAACTGCTTTAAGATTAATAACCGAGTTCGACCGTCTACTGGCGAATTCAAAAAAAATAACGTTTTCCCGACGTACTTGCTCGTTTAGTAAAATATTATTGTCTGATATATTAATATTAGAAAAAACCTCGCAATTACTGCTCTGTCGGACAATGAGTAACTCGAAGGAATGCCACCCTCGGCAATATCCTCCTCCTAAAATTCGACAGTCGGTTTTCATCTTTGTTTTTTCGAATTTCACGTCTTTACAAGAGTTTTTGCCACCGTCGTTATTACTTTCGATATCTTCTCAGCTCGTATCACATTCGGCTATTCGCATGCCTCTAGTCTTTACAAATCCTTTCCAACCCCACGTCTAGCCATCTATTTCTGGATGTTTCTTTTAAATCGGTCATACAATATACACGCCAAACTTAATTTTTTATGTATTGTGATTTCGCTATTTATAACCGTTCGTTAGACGACGGACGGGGAGACAACGAGGCATGACATCCTGTTAAAAAACGAATTTTCGCATGGCGTGTAAAAAAACAGATTTTATCAGCTCGTACGAACAACGTCGGCGGACAACATGTGCGACACTTTCACGAAAAGCGAATATTAGTTGAGCTGACGTTCGCCCCCTAATGATTGTGCAGGTGAACCGTTGATACGCCGCCGTCGCGTCGTGTAACGTTTTACGAGTGAAACGTATGCGTTATAAATATATGGATTTGTCGACGTGATTTATTATATCGAACATAAACGATGTATAACATCGTCGTCGGCCTATAATAAATAACGCCGCGTTACGTTCGCAAACCGTTTCGTTTTTGTGATTTAAAACACTGCAGCAGTCGCCGCGAGCGTTAGAGGACGCGTTAACGTCATAAAAATTTAAAAAAAATTAAAAAATACACACTCGCACAGAGCGTGTCGGGTCACGGTGTTTCCCCCATAATAGTACAGTCAACGCGTTAACACGGGAAAACGATCCGTCCTACCTTGTAAAATGTGTAAAATAACTGACGAAAACAATCGACACGCGCGATGTGCTATACTGATGGCGGTTATTACTGATAATAAAAGGAGAACAGTGAATTTTGAATAGTCGAAAATCGTCCGCGTCGTTTCCGACAAGCAACGAATTCGAAAAACAAACGGAACGCTCGCAATATACCGACAACGTTTCAAAGAGGGCGTAACAATAATACTAAATAACACGACAAAACAGGTATGCAAATTATAATATAATTCGTTGAATTTATAACGTTTTAATTGTTTGTTTAAAAAATTATGTGAAAACGTCATGATGACATTTGAAAGACGAATTTGACGGAAGTCGATATATCAAACGATTAATGCTAAATCGTTCAGTCATCACACAGGTCGCGAAAGTAATAAAAGTGCATTTAATAAGACCGTTCTGACATCATTACTTACAAGCAAGTATTTAACTTATTTAATTTGATTTTTAAAACAATATTTGTCATTCGAATTATAAATTATCATGTTCAGAGGAGGCTACTCATTCATCAACCAAAACTTCTCGCACTCCAATTAAAGAGATTGAAACCGTCGTTGCAAGTGTTTGACTTTCCATGGCAAGCGAAAGGCTTAAATATTAAGTCGAAACTCTATAGGGTGTCGAGTTTGATTCAATTTCTTTGAAAATTCAACAAAAGTTTTTTAATTTAAAAGAAAAAGATTTTGCTATCATTTTGTTATGTTTTATATTATATTTTACAGAATCGCAAATTGATTGAATTCATCAAATATAATGATAATTGATAGATATATGTAACATAATATATATTATGTATGATATACTAATTTAATAAATATTATTTAAGTAATAATATATTAAATTAACATTCGCGGATGATCGACAATAATTACACTTCTATTATGCTAAATTGATTACCGTAGAAAATAGTTCTGGACATACGCGATGAGAAATTCTTTGGCTTTTAATTGCATAAGAATATTACTATGATTTCGACTGTAAATTGTGTTGTAGTCGACGAATATTCAGAGAATAACGACGAACGACTACGGTTCAGAGTAATTTTGACCGACGATTATTACGAGAACGTTTTGGGATATTACGAAACGGACGGTCTCTCGACGTGGCTTCAACAGCAGATAGAATATTCGTAGAACATATTTTACAGTCGCTTTGAAACTTCTCGGACGCAGTGTTGTAGCAGATTGATGGCGTATTTATAGAACAATCGCGGACAATCTATGACGCATTATATTATCCGCTCGACGGGTACTCTAATAATATTTTATGGACGTCTGTGCGTTACGCGGACTTTGCGAACTTTGCGCCGTACAATAACGAACGTCCCGGAATATTTAATAAGTCGCGTCGTTTTCCGACAAACAACTGCGATAACTAAAAAGAACACACACACACACACACATCCTCCCGGTGCAGTTAATTAAAGGCTAGCCGGACGTGAGGCGTGCGGGACGGCAATTAGACATATTTTTAATTGCACAGTATCGTCGCGTGGGTCCGATTACCAGGGGCGGACTGGCCGAGGTGGCGACCGCCACCTCGGTCGGTGCGAATCCGGGCCGATTTCATATTTTGGGACCGATTTTTCGAGTAACCACAGTACGAAACTACGAAGTCGGCATGAACAAAAATTTAAACGAATCATAACTAACAGTAATGGTTGTTTTTTTTTTATCATTTATTATATTCAACGTCAGTAGAACATTAATAATAATATTAATCGCTAGAGAATATAGAGACAAAAAGATAACACGCAAATCGTTAAAGACAGTATTCTTTACGTACAAATCAAAGGCGACCAAGCTAAAAATCGAGGCCATATTTCGTGCTGTGTATGTTATCGTTTTAAAACTTCAGAGGACGTGTCCAGTCCGCCGAGTACGTACTATCACGTACGGTCTAATATTGTAGCCGCGAGCTGAAATACGGCTCGAAAAACGAACACCGTCGGGCTGACGATTGCATTGAAAACACGGTACTGGGTGCGTATTTGTACGGAGGTTTTGTACCGACGACGAGCAGTTGGTTTTCCAACGAGTCCCGGGATGTTAAAATGACCGTTTGGAATCCATACCGTTGACGAAACGGCGGTCGCGTACAAAAAAAAAATGATCGCGAACCACGACGGACGCAAGACGCAAACGCGATATTATTATTGTGGTGTAGAACCGTTTTCGAAACGCTGTTAAACGATATGTTTTCAAACTCGTTCGACGCATAATTAATTACCTACTAAACATTCGCGCGTCTTAATAAATCCACGTCAGCGATATTTCGCTCAAATATAAGTCTTTTGAAATAAATTAGAATAGTCAGTTATATTGAAACCAATATAATAGCCTCGTCGTCTCTTATAATATAAGTCTACGCATAGATAAATTTAATACTAATCGAATAATAAAATTATATCCGACCTAAGCGTCTTAAAACGTTTATAAGACTAACGGATTAAATACGTTTTAATGTACTCTATAATAATGAAAGTCGAAACTCCTAACGTTTATTATTACTCCGGTTAGAAGTTTAGAACCATTAATATTTATTTAAAATAAAAATGAAAATTCGATCCGCTTCGACGAAATATCGTCGCGGCGAAACACAACAATTCTCAACACTTATAAAAATATTAATAAAATAAAGATATAATAATGATTATTGTTTTTTTCTCAGAGCCGGTATTTTATTACACATTTTCGAGCGAATATTACATGATAATAATAATACCAGAACAGCGAGCATATTTCTAAAACAATGTAAAAAAAAAAAAAAATCCTATGAACAAAATAATTTTACGATTTATAAAAGTTAATTAAAAGCCAATACGAAATTTATGAATTTTTTCATTGCATCTATGTTCGAATAAAGTATTATACCTTATTATATTGAAAATCAATGTTTTATTATTTTCAAAGGCATTTTTTTTTCCAATAATTTTATTCATATTTCATTGGAAAAAAATAAAATTATATACGTATATATACACACACACGAAGCTATTAAATTTTCATAAACCCCCCGTGTCTTTCGAATTATTAAATATTCAATATGGTTTAATGAATAATAATTCGAGAAATGTTTTCCGATCGAGCAAAAAACACACATCGTTTAACAATAATTTCTTCGGTGTAAAAACACGACTCGTAATCGCTCTGGGTTCGGGTCGGCGTAATCTGCTCGTTCGAAAGATCTTTTCGACTGAAATCCAGCGGTCATCGAGCGAATCGCGGCCGATAAAGGTGCCCGAGCTGTACAATAATAATATCCCGGCGACGACGGCTCGACGAGTGTGTACGAAGTGCCGGTGGAAAACGTCATCGCGGTCACGCCGACGGACGTTTTAATATCCGTCGCCCGCGGCAAATGCGATGTATTATAATATAATAACGTACGCAAAACTAGGTGTTGTACGCGCGCGATCGTATCGGTTCGGCCGCGGTTTCGGTCGTTCGGCGGGTCGGCGTATCGCGCGGGATAAACAACCGACTCGCGGAAACGAGCCAGTACGAGCAAGGGCGGACTTAGGGGCAGGCACGCCCCGGTCATTGTTCCAATCGGGTTACTGACACGGGACGACTCAAACTGTTCAGGGACGAGGTGGTCTAGGACAAACGACGTATTTTTCGATATTTAGGGCATAACCGTTACGTATGACCGGCAACGGCGAGCGGGTTTGACGACGATTCGACGCAACAAGAGATGTTAACGCCGAAATAACCACATATTGAGAATGTTCGCGCAAGTATAAAAAAAATTCGTATCGCGTTGAAAAAAAAAAAAATCAAAACGTGTGTGCAATCGTTGTAATCGCGGGCCTGGGAGTTCCAATACTAGATAGAGCACGTTTCTCGCGGCGGCTCGCGCCCGAGAGTTTTTTTTATCTCGTTCGACATGTTCTCGAGCCGGCCGATTCCGACTTTGATGCGGAAAACCGAGACAATTAATATCACACCACACGGCCGCGGAAAGTCAACGCAAACATTGTTCGCGGGCCGTATAAAAACGAAAATTATTAAAAGACAAAAAAAAAAAGCCAGACACACTTCGCTTCCGCGGATGATACTTTAACGCGCAGAGTAGGTCACCGTTTTTCCGTGGGCCACTTGGGTGATGGGTTTGTAAAATTATTAGAAAGTGTGTGTACGTGTATGTGTGTGTGTGTGTGTGTGTGGTCCTTTTTAAATCCGATAAAGCGACGAGTCATCATATTCTTAAAACGATTCTGAGTGGATTTTCGTAACAAAAAAAAAAAAGAAGAAACGTATTACTTATAATAATAGCTTGTACAGAAAATGTTATTTTTAAATCTTGGAGACGGTTATGATATTCCTCGAGTATAATATATATATTTGTTATATAGTTTAATGAAGACTTAAAGTTTAGTACTCAAAAAATTGCGTTTTAAAGCGAAAAAATATCAAACTGAATAAAATGTTATATAATTGCACGTGTATAATATATTATATCAATAGCAGTGTAAACAATCTCAATAATTTGCGATAATAGCGAGTTCTTAAAAAAAAAACTAGGTTTTGGATTTTTCAATTCACTAATAAAAAGAATAGGTACTCATCATGATGTAATTGTTGCTATTATTGGAAACGAATTCGGAAAATGAGTAGCCAAAGCGGTTTTAAACAACTCAAAATCGTACATTAACAAAACAGATTTACTTCGCAGTTTGTATTCATTTGTTACGACTCAAAATATCATTAAGTAAGTTTGTTGAAACGAATTACAAAATTATTTATACGTGCCGTAGAAGGTAATAATCAAAGTAGACCGTAATTTATCATATACTAAATCCGTAACTAAATATTAATTTTAGGTACACACGAACGGGGGTATAGGTGTAATAGAAAAAACAACCAAAACTTAATGAAATTCATATTATCTAGTAGACGCTCGGGTTATTTTGAATTTTAAAAATTCAATCTTACTCGTTGTATTTGATTATGGCTAAATTTACTAGAAAGTTTCGAAAACATTTTCGTGTTAAATTTATCACGGCGGCGGGCGAAAGAAAATAATTGAAAAATTATTTCACCAAAACCGTCGATCGAAATTCAATTTTGACGTTGTCGTACTATTATATCGATCGAACGTGATAAACGAATGGATATTTTGTTAGTCGATACCCGTCACAATATTGTTTGGTTTAAATAATAGGTTCGTTTTTTTCGTGACGTCGGGTTTGAAACGACGGTGTTAAGATTTCAAGACCAGCAGATTCTATAATGTGTAACGCCGAGGAATACGTATTAAAATATTTGAGTTTTCCAACGTGGAATATCTATTTAATCAATAACCGTTCGTAATGCATAATCGTTTGGCGGAAACTCGCGGGGCGCCGCCGCCGCCGCCAATCCATTTCTTTTGTCGGTGTACATTAAAATACGACGCTTAATATTATACGCGGCGGGAGAAACTCTGAATAATTCGTTTTTAGTTCTGGAACTAATTACGTCTCGACGTTAGAAATCAATTAAACGTTCGTGAGTTTGGGGCCCAAAGCCGGAACCTTACCTCTCGTTAATTTACGAGAAAGGTACTGCCGTACACTGTTGCAAAAAGGTTTAGCTGAAAATCGAATGGCAAATTCCAGGGACGGATTGACATCGATTGAAATCCCGGCTCACCGTCGTTTAATTGTTTCGCCCGTCGCGTTTTATATACAATAATAATTATCATCTGATTGGAAACGGCAGCGCGGCGGAAAGACAGAAATACGTTCGTATCGCGACGGACGGCACGGCAGAGCGGACGTTCGAGATTGCCTTTTTAACGTGTCAATAAAAACTCATAGAACAATAAGGCGCGCCCGCGTGTATTTTTACAAAACGGTAATCGTTTCATAATTTCAAACCCAGCGGGCGCGCGACGAGACTGTACAAAAAAAAAAAAAAAAAAACTATTGTAAAAAATCAGACGGAAAACTATTAAAAAGTACGACGCGACGTTTGTCCTCGATATTTCGGTCCGCGGCGGACGAAAAGCAGTAATAAATCATTAATCCGCGAGTCGCGGGACGGCGGCGGTTACGGCTCGCGTGTCATATAGTAAATTTTCAAAGAGATACGAATGTGTAAACAAACGCACTTACGCGCGCCCGTAATACTACAACGACGACGGAGCGAGCGCATACCGGGTGATTAATTTTCAACGTGAATCGGGCCGTGTAGAGGCAACCTAGTTGAAACGGCCAAACACGAAACGGTAAAACCATGGCATATACGTATGAACGTGTGTGTCACGCGTAGAGAAACACTAGAAAATAAATTAAATATTTCAAATCGTTTCAAGATTTTCCCGTTTTATCGGCTAGTGTGGATTATTAACAATACGAATAACAATGTAGTGATCGTGCACTTGGTGACTACTAATGGACGGGCGGACGAATAGAATGTGTTTAAAATTAATGTTTAGAAACTTGAAAGTGTAAAATTTAACGTGATATTCGCATTGGTTTTTTTGTTTGAAATTTAACTTATACACGGCGAGTGTACATCGGATACTGTGACTTAAATAAAAAAAAAAAAACGCGTGTATTATGGTCGCCTATTGTAGTTAAATCCGGCTAGGGATGGTGGTATTGAGATACGAAAAACCGTTACGTCAGTATAGTTGTGTAAATAACACTATATCATAATGTAACCGATAGAATACCGGTGATTGATATATTTTTTGATTCTTTCGGTTTTTTTTTTAGGTATTTCGGCACGTACGACAAAAGTCTAGAGCTTTTGTTTTAGTCAACAAATAAATTTATCGAAATATGAACTAGAAGATCGGATTTTACGATAGCTTTCGATTTAGAGGTCAAGCACTTAAAATAAAGTAGATTAGTACCGCTCGTGTACCAACAATTGTTCGACTAACATCTAAAATGATATGAAATAATAATCAAAATTAAATCAGAAATAGGTTAAACCGCTTGTGGCAACTGGGACTTTCATTACTCTAAAAGTTTTGATGGACGGCTAAAGGCTGAGATTGCTGTTCAGAGTTTCGCCCGTAATATTTGTCGACTTTATAAATCTGTTCCAATTTAAACTGTTACAATTTTTGCCGTTCCAACTAATGATGGCCTCTTCCCGGCTTTGTATAAGAAAACGTGAGCGATTCGAATTTTATTTTAATCGGACTTTCTTCTTTTTTTTTACCCAACACCGTTCAATATTTTTTCTTTTTATTTCCTCTAGTTTCTTATTAATACGATAATATATTATTATATTATGGACCTGGCCTCGAGCCGCACCCGGATTATAAAATTGCTCGTATTTTATCATCTAAAATAGATTATTTTTCCGAAAATTTTGGCCGTTAAAAAGTCGAATATTTCACCGGATGCGGATGACTTTTTTCATTTTGTTTTTTTTTGTTTTCAAACGTTTTCGACTACGCTTTTCGACTAGCCGAAAACGTGAATTTAATATCATAACGAATCTAAATAAACAATTTGCATTTGTCGACGTCCCAAATTCATTTTAAGCTATTTTTCACTAATCGAGAGAAAAATATTTAGTTGAAAAAACTCCGTACGTAATTCCGAGCGACGAAGTTAAACAGATAAAAATCGTTCGCCTATCAAACTGAAACGTAATTTCCATGGAATCATCACGAGTAGGTATTTTTAAATTTTTATCACAGTAATTTTTTCCACGTAAGTAAATGTCGTTTTTTTTTTGTTTTTTTTTATAAATATCGATTATATTAATAAATTTGGAAATTAAAAAAAAAAACCAATTCGAGTACCTAATGTTAACGATATCGCGGGTGTTTTTATGTTTTTTATAAATTAATTTTTTCAAGGGCATCGTAACACAATATCCTCAGTTATAACTCTCAGTCTTTTACGATTCCGACGGTATTACCCCGGGCGCGGAGGAGTTTTACGCGTTTTCATCCGTTTTTAGGTCACTCGCACGTTCATGAGCGTATTAGAGAGCCCGAAGACTCGCGACGGTCCGCGTCGCACACATAAACGTATAATATGACACACAATGTAACTATTGTAGTTTCGTACGTACCAGTCACCGGCTCCAGAAACACTGACGGGCTTGCTTATTTTGTGCGGCGGATAGCGCACCAATGAGACCGTGTCATCGGGTTGTCTCGAAGCCAACTGTCATGAAACAAAAACACAAACGGTTGGACATTTTTTTCTCTCGCTCTTTCGCCGTCACAAAGGCTTTATATTTTTCCAGTCTTTTGACGTTCGGCTTTCGGAGGGACTGTACGGCGAACGTTTCGGAATCGTTGATATACATACCAGCAGCCCTTTGTCGCCGAGTGTCACCATAATGACGGGAATGTGAGATATTAGCTTACAAACGGCGTCTTTTGAACTATTCATTATGCGATCTCGTGCGTCGAATTCGTCGCCGTCGCCGCCGCCGTTAATGGTAACTTTAATGGCGTAGTTTACACGCTCTCGGGCTGTAATGAAAAAAAAAAAAAAAAAATGAAAAAAATAAACACAATGAAATTCCGTTCGGTCCCCAGTCAAAGCGTTCGAAATCGGTATTCGGCCGATGGAGCCCATCGATTATATCGTATTATTTCATCGCGGCGAGTAGAGAAAAACAGACGAAAAATTACCGAAAAGCAAAAAAAATCGCAAAATTTACGGCATACCGGTTTCCTAATCTAATTTTTTTATTCTTTCGTCGTTACTAGAAGAAACTCGCCACGTACTTTTATGCTGCCATTTTCTATAGACGTTATACATTTATCGAAACATTTTTTTTTCTTCTTATAGACGTTTGGAATTTTCAACTTTCTTTAGTTTTCTCGCCGTAAAATGTCGATAAAATAATTTTGGTTTGGCGAAAAAAAAATGTCTTGAAAATTTAATACAAATAGCTCTTCCCATACGTTCACGTTCTTTTCGAAATCACGATACGTATAGGTATATATATTTTTCATAAGCGTTTGAATTTTAAATTTCAACAAAACAACTCGACGAAATCTGCAGTTTTTACACACCTAGTTGAAAATTCATAAGACTTTAAAACGTTGATACTTGAAAATTTAATTCAAGATTCTTCACGAGTAGTTCTTTCCGGTCGATGAAAAAAATAAAAAAAAATTTCCCGTTATACAGTGTATAGGTATACTGTCGGAATTCCGGAGGGCGAGGTCTCACCGCCGATCCCCCAACCCCCATAGGCGTAGCATAAGGGGTGCCGAGGAGGAAATAACCCCCTACTACTACCCCCCGCACTTGTAAAATTGATCATTTTCTACTGTAAACTGAAAAGGTTGTATTTATTTTTCGATATAAATTCAAGTTATAATATTATATTCCCCTAACTCGTTTTATAATTTAAAATATAATATAATATGAGTGAATGGTGAATATAAAATGTTTCCAAATAATAATATGTCGTGGTACTATGACATAAAACATTAGAGTCCGTCTGAAAAACGCGATTTATTCATTAATTTTGTTGCGGCCTATGGTCAGGGGCAGTATTCGTACAGTGTAGAAATAAGCAGTTCTCAATAAACGCGCGTGTACGCGAAATAGGATTCAATTTAACACGTATGTATACGAGGTGTGGTAAAAAGAGTCCGAGAGTAGTGAGGACCAGTTTTTCGATATCGTCGTTTTGAAAACGTTTCGCTCGAAACAACTATTTCGCAATAGATCTTCCGCACAGAATACACGGCGGCGGACGTACACACAGATCGGGAACGGGTAGAGTCCCGACGCCTTCGCGCGAGTGAGTAAAATACGCGTCCCGGCCGGAAGAAACAATACGTTTTGGAAACACGCTCGCGAAGACCGCGCGGAAACGGGACGACATCGAGATCCGCCACGAAGGAAACGCCCTCGCGCGCGAGCGTTGTGTTCACGACGAGCGTGTCGACGATAATAAATAACGGCTCCGGCGACCGCGTAATATCGCCGCACGTATGAGCGTTCAACGTCACTCGCAGCGGCCATGCATAATTTATAAAATGAGATTTATACGCGATCGTCGTACCGCCGCCGCCGTCCGTAGACGAATCGAACACTGTTGCCGACCGCGTATTTGATATCCTCGCCCGCCTCCGCGATCACTGCGAGTCGTATTTTCACAATCGAACGGTCTAGTGTTTTATTGTGTACGTCGTCGCATTGCACGAAAATACTCATGTGCCGTTTAATAGTCGTTCGGATTGTTTTCAATATACGAATTCGGTCGGTTTTCAATCGCGTTGGATTCGTCCACGAGATTTTTGAAACTAAAAGACTATGTGGCGGCCCCGCTCCGGTTCGCCGAGGGAAAAATCGCCCGGCACAACGAATGAGACGAGCGAAATGAAAGATTAAAAAAAAAAAAAGGTTTAAAAATCGAGTATCGGCGTAAGTTAACGCGCGTGAATATAACAATGCGACAAACCGTATATTATTATACGACGACGAGTTTTTTCTTCCGAATTTTCTAAGCTCCGAAAACGTCCGACTATAATAGTGAACATGCCTACTAGAACATAATGTTCCTTTTGTGAACCTAACGCGCCTTTGTTCGTGTACAAGAATGATTTTGGCTTTATACTATGGCGTTTTCTTTTCTCTGTAAATATTTTGTTCGCTCCCAAAACGTGTAAGTTCACGGCGGCGCGTCGAAGTTATCGGGCGATATGCGTATACGACGCGCCGCCGCCGCCGCCGCACGAAATAAAAATAAACTGCGATACGAAAAAGTTCTCGGTCCGAAAACAATAATAACATTATCGTACCGTTACTGTCGTGAGTTGTTATTTTTTTCCCCGAGCCGGTCGAAAACTTTCGCGGATCGACGTGATAATATTTCCTCTTCCGGATAAACATTAGTGTGCGTTCGTTCAGCTGTCGTACTCGCGTATCCCATAGCCTCGTCTAATCGTCTCGCTGTCGCGAAAATACACCGATCGCTCATTGTTTTCGATCACGGCGTGAACCGGTACCTAATACCTGTCCCTGTCCCCGTCGTCGTGTTATGGTCGTTCGTTCGGGCGTCCCTCGACGATTTATTAATTCAAAGCGGCGGGAGTGTAACGACAACTATCCAACGTCGCATTTCATTAAATTAGTAAATCGTCGTGGGCCCGGTATTATATATCATAACAGGTATACGACGTGTACAAAGGACGTCCCGCGACGATTCGCCGACTTCAAGTGGGGGAAGGATAATGGAGTATAGGTATCATAATATATTATTGTGTACGGTCAATCCTGTGTTTGACCGGTCAAGGTTTAACCGTCAAATGAATGAGCTCTTTAGGTTTGCCGGAGTTCGAAATAATTTTTACATTTCTCCGTGTGTTATATAACTGAGCTCCGCGACCCTTATTTCATGTAGGTACACATTTTATCGGATAAAAGCCGAATGAATGAGTGGGGGAGGGGGGAACAATACTTTCTAAAGACTGTTTAACCTAATGAATACAACGAATCGGAAAAAACGTGGAGTTTTTTTACAAGCTGAGAAAGAATAAAATAATAATAATATTAATTGGCGTTATCTTGATCATTAATATCAATAGTTGGCAATTAAGGATTTGGACCAATTTGAATACCTTCTGGGCGGGTTTAACCGGTCAAACTTGAGACTGACTGACGATCGTCCTTTGGCCGTGCACTGCACCATGGGTTCGCTGAATTAATTACCACGGTTTTGGAAGCGTTCGCAAAGACTCTAGACCGCAGCGGCGGCGAGGTGGCTACCGGTCGTACACAATGGACTTTGTTGTTTCGAATAAAACGGACAACAACAATACCGACCTGACCGCCGAACAACTTTCGGCCGAAAAGCGGAGAAAAAAAGAATAGATACAGTACGCGGACCGTACGCAAAAACACTGTAGACGCGAGAGGAAAAAAAGAAGAAAAAAATTGGAAACTCCGTCGCGAAAACTCGCGCGCGAGATCCGTCTTGAAAAATCTTCGAGTCTGGGCGGAGGAACAGAGTGAAATTCACAAAACTCGATAAGGTAACGCGAGGACGAGTTGTTTTGAAGCGTCTGTTTTGTGTTTACAACGACGTTTCAAATAACTCGCGTTCAAAAAACTTCGGAAAAATCTGCAACCGATCAAACTCGAAATCTATCACGGTCACGATACATCAGTGATTTACGGTTTCGATAATTCGAAGCATCCAGTCGATATAAAACGTATAATATTTTTGATTCGGACAGTTCACGTCGAAATTCAAAAAATCATCGCACGCGGCCAATTATTTCGTTGTAAATACATCCATAATAATGTGTACGTATATTTATCGAATTCGAAATCCGCATCGCACGGACGCTATGTTTGGAAACGTTGTGGAGACTTTTTATCATCGCTCGTGACGCGACTTCCGCGACGGCCGGACATTCGATTTGTATGAAAATTGTTTGTAGTAAGTATCATCAAAAGTCGGGCGGAACTCACTCTCTGACCGCCGTCGTCCTTAATGTGTACGCCCGCGCCTGTACGCATTGGAAATCGACATAAATTATACCCGCGGAGAGGACGACGCCTCGAGGACGCCGGTGGCGTTTCACGGCCGTTTGCGAAAACAAACAACGATATTATTTGCTACTCGGAAACTCGTACATTTCGTACGCTTTTATAAACGCTGCCGCCGCCGAGTGCGTATTTTCTACCGATCGATGACGACCGTTCGACGCGTAATGTCGCGATGAAATCGACCGCGGGTTCTCATCCGCGTACGAATCAATAAAATGTGAATTTAACGAGCGAAACGCGTACGTCGAGAGCCGACTTTGCTCGTTTCCACGCCGCCGTACGGCCGCTAAAACACGCGGCAAAACTGTGCGAAAAAATTAACACCGCGCGGACATTCGAAAACTCAAATTTTTATCCGAAAACGAACGGTCGTGCGGATTTCGATGGGACCCTGTACTACATTATTTACGACGATTGCGGACTACGCTCGAGGTTACACAACGCGGCCGTGGCCCTTATAAGGGTGTGAACGGATTATTGTTATATAAAACGCGGAATGACACGTAAAATCAAAGGAGCAGTTCGATGATTCCGATTGACACCGGTCATTCGTTCGTCAGTAATTGCGTGCGTTTCGTGCCACCGCCGTATGTTTGTGTAGATAATTATTATTAATTGGTGATCGAGTTATCGAATTCACTTTGAAAATCGGTAATATCATAAATAATTAATATTAGAGCGAATAAAAAATGTACGGGGGAAAAAAAAAACAATTGTAAAATGTTCCATTAAAACGTACGTATTGACCATTTTACTGTTTGAAATTAAATTCGACAAGGTTAAATTAAACACATATAATGTTCACGCGAAAGCTATTGATTTTATAATGAATGTGTGTGTGTTTTTTTTTTTTAGCGAAAATATATTTTCGAACATTTGTTTGTATTACGTTTAAAAAAGTTTTGACACTAAATGTAATAAAATCATTTCTATTTTTTTTTTTTTCTTTTTTCCTATAATAAATCGTTTATTTGTTCGCGTTGAATCGTTATTGAAAATTAATTATTATTCTTTGTGGGCATTTTCGTTTATAGATAAATCTAATCAAATATGTAAGTACTCAAATTACATCGTTACCCAAAAATTATATTTGCATCATGACAGTTTGAGTGAAATTTTATAACTATAAAATATTGTATTCTAATTGAGTATTTAGCAAGCAATCGCATTATTTCAATCGATTTATATTTTTGTACAGTTTCAATAAGCGTAAAACATTAATAATTTATGCACATTAAAACAGTGTACTTTTTGAAACCATAATTTCGAAACGCAATATGATGTAATATACTCCTCTTGCAATATTGCAGTATGCGTACGTATTGTAAATATTACTGTTTCCGAAATGGTTTAGACGAATTCAATACTTTCAAGAAGAATAAATTAAGAATAAACTCGGGGAATATTACGTTCCTGCAAGCGCTTATGTGTATTATGCGGAGAAATAGCCATAATATAATATTTTTATAGACGTATTTTATGGGGGATAGAATCAACTTTTCTAATTTAAAAATAAACGTTTTCCACTGTTATTACTTTATTTTATTTTTTTTTTCCCCCAACAAACCAAAAGCGAAAACTTGGGGAGTGTTTTATATATATTTACATGTATAAAGTTTAAATTTAAAGAATCGTAAAATTTTAATATTAATAATTTTTTTTATTTTAATTTTTTATGCGGATAACATGTTTTTCTTCTCTCTCTCTCTCTCTCTATATATATATATAACTGTTGTTCACGATGGAAATAATAATAATTGTAATGCTTTTATAAAGTTCCGAGTGATTTCAGAATAACTCATTCGCTATAAACCGCTGATGGAAGACAATACGTCGCCATTGTGCATGCATCTGCGCGCTGGCTCTTGACATCTGAGTGGTATTCATGTAAGAAGTTTTTGGTACATTAATCATTGATGACGCTGTTCGTCGTCAAGAAAGAGAAATGTAGTGTACGCTGCTGCCACCGCCCGAACCATAATACCGTGCGGGCATAGCAGTTCCAATGGGCGCGAGCATGTGTGGGCCAGGAAAGTGGGGGGAGGGGAAATCTAGCGGGAAACATTTTGTCAAAACATTTTCTGACGGCGGCGGCGGCGGCGGTCCTGGTATAACATTTATCCCCCGAAATTGTTAATCAACACACTTTGCCTAATCCATAATGGACCAAAAATCCGACGGTTGGCGTATATGTATATTGTGTATATAATATATAAATTTGCTCTATATGTATGTTTTGAATGCTAAAATACACTGCGGCGTCCCGGGGAAATGTTGTCTCGCTTTATTGGTAGAGTATTTTCGCTGAGATACTATACATTTGTATGTACAAGCGGGTCGGTATTTATGCAAAACGCATCGTAAATTTATTCTCGTTTTGAAATATTGTTGTTTTCGTCTCGGGTTTCGCGACCCGCGCGCGCGTCGTAACGACACCGAAAACGGCAACGAATATATTATATAGGTGCGAACGAAATCGAAATTCCGGGAGACGGCCACTGTTGCAAACGAAATTTTAAACGTTGAGGCGTGCAATTGCGCCATCATTTTTTCCCACGTAAAAATATCCGGTCGTGAGACACCGAAACAACTGATCGTCGCATTCAACCGCCTTCGAATACGCCACAGTCTACTTCCTCACTTCACTCGTCTCCTCTATGTATTCGATCGCTCTATGTATCTCCGACACCGAGAAGAAACCGTTAAAGACTTGAACCATATAGAATTTTCTACTGCCCTTCTTTTTTCCATTCTTATCCTCCGAAGTTATCTCACTCCCGATCCAAATCATCTCCTCGACACTCGCTCCACTTGTATTGTATCATTTTCGCTGGCTTATTAATTTAAATTTCAACAATGTAAATATCTGTAAATTCGTGAATTGTAAACTACCTTAATCGTATTACTTTAATGTCTTCGGGCAAAAGCAAAATAAATAAATAAAAAAAAGAAGAAAAAATCACCGTCATCATCGCTTCAAATTAAATGTTGTTAAAGGTATCAGATTAGACACGATAAGACGACGTCTTCAAATCCGGCCAGCTGACTTGCAAGTTTTGAAAATTAACTTACAGTTATAAAAATCTAATTCGATCGTTCATAAATCATAAACGGGACGAAAATCTAGAGGGGTTTACTAGAAAAACTGAAAAGGACTTGTTTCCGGTAGCCCCTCCTTAGTCGCGCTCATTAACGGCAATACGACGTATACGCGCGCGTACGCGTACATATACATACGAATACACGTTTTAGTCTCGAGAAGGGGCGCGATGTCGAGAGAAAGAAAGAAAGAAAAAAAAAACCGTTTGGAATTAGATTATGTAAAAAGTCAATCAAATTCCAACTAAAAACAATTTATTGTCACGGTCGGCTAAGTGCTTTTTAATGGGTTGTACCTTTTAAAAATCATTTTCATAAGACGTCCAAGGGCTCCGTTGACGACGGCGGCGGCGGCGGCGGGCGGTTGGGTGGAAAATGTATTGCCGTCGAATTGTTACGGGATGGAAACGTAATAATAATGCGAATGAAAAAACCATGAATTTTCCATTCCGCGTGTCCGCTCCGTCGCATCGAAAAATGTTAAACGCGGCGCTGAGTCATTGATCGTTTAAAAATCGACCCCTCCGCCGGAACGGTTCGACGACGAGATTACCGAACGAGAACACCCATCGTTTACGAGGAAAATGGAAAAAAAATCGAGACCGGCGGCGGTTATATACACGAGATTCATTAGATTTATCACAAATCCGTTGTTATCGAGGCGTCGATTCCACTCGTTCGCGGTGGTTCGAAAACAAACGGCACGTATCCGCCGTTCCGAGTACGAAAATAAAAACCGGCCGTTCGTAATTAGAAAACACGAGGTGAGACCGTATATTATTTACTCGTATAATGGATCATAAACGCGCAAGTCGTTAAAACGCGCAGAAAGTAGTACACTATATTATCCCGTCGTAATATATTGTCGCGCAGACGGGCGATTTCCCAATAACAAACGCGAATTATAGTACAATAATAAAAACGGCGGGCATTATTTTCCGTCGAAAACCGCGATGCCGCCGCCTCGGGCGAAAATTGCAGCACGAAAATTTTTTCGAGAGACATAGTTTGCTCGTCGCCCATGGTTCTCATTCGTTTGTGAAATCAAAATTACTTCTTTCATATTCGGATTGAAATTAAAATACAAAAAAATATTGTAATCTACTATTATGTACACCTATTATGCGACAAACCGACGACGACGTTTAGACTTTTTCGCTCTCGCTTTCTTTCTCCGAATAACGTTGGACGATACAAATTATTTATACCGTCTAAATTAATTTAGAATTAAACTCGAGAACTTTTGATACGAACGTATGATGTATAATAAGTCGAAATAAGTGTATGTTAATTTTGTTCTCGATTCCGCCGCGGTGCCAAACTTATACAGTTTTATCTCTATAATGTTATACGCAGATGTCACAGACACGGCTAACCGTTGAAATTGAAATATTATTAGCATTATGATTCGGAATATAATGATGTATTCTTTTTCACTTTGAAACAAATGTCGCTACAGAGAATATATACAATTCATATTTATTATTTTTTTATGTAGATATTTAATGTATATTATAAATAAATAATTTGTGTCGGAATTGTGACGATTTCTCGTTGCATTAACGGAGGAGTGAAACGGACGGCCGCGCGGGCGTCTCGTTTTTAGAAGAAAAACGGCTACGGCCATTTTATAAAAACGTATCCTTCGTTTATCCGATACAGGAACGATACTAGTGTTCTAATCTCATATATTATGTAATTCTCACTCGCGTTTTATGTACCGTCCCGAACACGGCGTAATCGTATTTTATTATTTCCACTAGATTATCGTTTCTTTTTTAACGCGATGAAAATGTATTTTTACACGTTCAAACCGCGGCAAAATATACATCCGACTATCGATCGATTACATTGTACAATTACAATAATTTCAATAAACGATTAGAGCACGATAATTTGGCGGCAACGACGTTACCATAGCGTGTACCGTCGTCGTGACCCGTAAACAGTCGTCTGAAGAAAAAAAGAACACCGTAATGACCTTATAATATTATAATGATGCGCGTATAATATACAATGTTGCGATCAAATAATTTCTATAAAAAAAAATATCGTCGATTCTACACAGTCGTACGGTACACGTTTTTATACGTCGATACACGGTTGCATTTTTGATGGAAAGTCTATATAATATACGCCGCGGAAAAAGGTCACGGTGAAACAATACGAATAAAAGTCGAGAGGAAAGTATATTGAAAAATATAATCCCCAATCGCTGTGTGTGAAAAAAAAAAAAAACAACTATATACACTTATAATTCGAGTGTAAACAATATGATAATATGAAAAATTATTTATTTAGATTCGCGGTATTTATGTGGTCGTAAATAATATTTGTTTTATATTATTTGAATAAATTAACCCTCGAAATGTAAATATATACACCACATCATTCAAAAATGTTAGAGTTATTGTTCAACACAAAATGTAGACTATACAATAGGATTATTACATCAAATATTATACGAAACATGCCAAGAATACATTTGTTACACACCAATGGTCAATACTTGGAAAAAAAATATATATAACCGAACGTAATATGTATAAACAAAAAAAAAAGAAAAAAAAAGAGAGATAAAAGTACTACATGCGCAACGGAATAATATACGTATATATTCGTATGCCGCGTAAATTAATTCGTACGACTAAAACCGTGAAAAATTACACTGGCGAGTGTAAAAAAAAAAATATTATTTTTTATTTAAAAAGCGAAAGTAGTGTTCACGAAACGATACGACTAGAAACGAATTCATTTCTGAGCCATGTACACGTCGAGCGAATGCGAATCGTTCGTCAAACAATATTTGATGTCATTATAACGGATGCACTGCGACATGGAAATAATTATGTTTCATCGATTTCGCGAAAATCGCGAATTCGCCGATAAAATAAACCAAATGAAAGTATACAAAGTATATTAAAATATGGAATAGAGACGGTAACGCTATTATAGTTCTCTACAAAGAGAATACAGACGAACGGTACATATATGTGTTTGTTCAATAGAAATATGAAATAATAATTTAAAAAATACGATATAGGTGTGTGTATACAGTATATACACCGTATACGTTTATTTATACGCACATATATCGACTTTGGGGCCAATTTATTTTTCTGACACTTCACTTAATATATAAGTAATGAAAAATACACGAGAGTGTAATCATGAGATTTCGATCTGCGATTGGCGACGAAAACCCACAATTCTTTGGCTGTCAGGGATTTGTAAGAAGTTTGTGGTTTCCTTATCGATAGTGGCACTTTTCCGACTTATCCCGCTTCCTCCCGCCCTCCTCCTCCCCATCGTATCCGTTGATTTCCGTTTTCTTTTTGACTCGTAAAAACGATTTCGACGATTACCTCGCCATCCGCTTTATAATAAACGTATACGGCGAGAGACCGCGCGCGCCCGCGAATCCCCAACTCCGGCGCACCTTAGTATTCCGTTGCCGCACGATTCGCGCACGGACCGACAACGGCGCGAAATCTATCGGAT
The DNA here is from genome assembly GCA_948098885.1 of Drepanosiphum platanoidis. Lineage (NCBI taxonomy): Eukaryota > Metazoa > Arthropoda > Insecta > Hemiptera > Aphididae > Drepanosiphum > Drepanosiphum platanoidis. Next base: position 14,535,661 of record OX402529.1, read on the forward strand.
ACGCACGGGCCAATGCGATCGCCGTCGTCCCCTTTACCGTCGACAAATCGGTCCCAAACTCCGGGCCATCGCGATCGCGCGGCCCCGGACGTCGAGCGAAAACCACCGGCAAATCATTACCGCCAGCGCGCCGAGCGAATACAACAGTTTATAGGCCGTTAACACGGCATATCGTCTCTTCTCGATGTCCGATCGAGCGTAGGTGCACTCGAGAGTTGAAATATTTGAGCTCTATAATATTATCAGAGTCGCGCACAGTGTCCCGGGGGAACACGGAAGGTTTCTCGTGCGGCTCCTCCTCTCCGCTGACTAAACTACTTTCCTGCCGAACGCAAACGTAGATAAATACAGACGCGCGCTTTTCGTTGTCTTAAACGACGAAAACAAATGAAATCTTGAGATTTTCGACGATTTGTTCCGACGCGAATACAAAACAAACACGGATTTAGATTTCCCGATGCGAATCCATCAACCGCCGCCGGCATCAGGTCGTGTTATTTGTCGCGTCAGTACGATTTCTTCGACTCGTCGTCGTCGGGAAAATCTGATTTAAAATACACGCGCCGGCAAGGACGCGACCGATTTTCCATGCGAACGAAAATCGCGATTTATTTGTCTACTAAAGGTAGGATTTCCAAGGCGCGACATGTCGTCAATAACTGTGTATACGAAAATAGTATCAACTGTTTTGCAAGACGCGACAGGTCGCTACAGGTCGCGGCGACCGAACTTTGGGTCGCCGCGACCGACGACACTACTACTCCGGAAGCAGTACCTACGCGACATGTCGTTCGACAGCGTGGCGTCAAAATTAGTTTTTTCCCCGTCGGAAGATGAAATTCTTTTATGGTAATCACGATACTTGAACATATTATCTGTTTTCTTTTTTTTTGACTTTAGATGGCAAAATATAAAATCTTCTTCATCGTTTTCATCCAATAACAATGTCAGAATGTCATTATTATTAATGCATACTTCAATAAATGGATCCATAATAATTTAAACAAAACTGTATTAACTAACTAAACTTATTTGTATTGACTACACATGAACACATCTGTACTCGGACAGGTTTGCAAGCGAACTGAGAATATAACTACCAAAATCGCAGCGACAAGTCACGTCTAGTAAAACACATCAGAAAAAATACGTCGCGACGGCAAGGACGCTAACCGATTTCCCATGCGAACGAAAATCGCGATTTATTTGTCTACTAACTGTTAAATAAAACGAACGATTGATTGATAAAAATACGAGTCGGTGAAAAATCGAAAACGAAACGATTTAAAAAACAAAACCTATGCTCGAGATGACTCGGTGCAATTTTGAGTTGGTAAGCGCTGCTCCCCTAGTATTCCCACCCGCGTGAACCGAGTACGTGATATTTGTTGAAAAAATATTATCGAAAACGTTTTTATAGTGACGCGAGAGGGAGCACTTGTCCTTCTTAATTTACTAAAACAGTAGTTTACAACGAATTTGAATAACGCGTGTCTTTTTTTCTCTCTATACAACGAGAGCGGAGTCTCGCTCTAATTTCAGTAACCTTTCGACGTGACTTTATACCGGCGAAATTCCTACGAGCACGATTCAAAGAGAAGTGCACGTCCCCGACGTCGACGACCCAATACATGGCGATATTACACGATCGAACGCGTCTTTTGTTCCACTCGAGTTTATAATTATTCGAGTAAAATATTTATCTGGATTATAATAGGCAAGCGACGGGGGTTCGACGCGTTCGGGACGTCGATCTCTTTTCATTCGTCCTCATTGTTCCCCCCCGTCGGTTCCGCGAATAGAACATTGTTTTTCGATCGATTGTAGATAATTCGTTCATCGATACGCGCACGAACGCGCGTTAGAAGTAAAACAAAACAACGATTGCTGCAGAAGAGTACTCGTATAGGTGACGCATTCGTTATTAGCTGTAAATGAAAATCGTACAATTTTAACTATTTGATTTCAAGTACGCGCGTGTCATTATTACTATATACTCGCGCGAGTGCTTGTTTTTATTTTCATCGGACGTTTCGCGCGCTCGCGAATCTCTCCGCGGCGCGCATACGCGACTCGTTCTCGTGAAAATGTTCACAATTTATACCCGTTTAATCGAACGAATACTTAACTCGACTGATACGCGTCATCGGTACGAAACGATAACGATAAAACGGTTATAAAAATAATAAAGTACAGTATTAGAGCGTCGATTATCCGCGCATAATAATGTTCGGTTTCGGTCCGTATCACAAAATTCGACAACATTACACGGATAAAATATCGTTCGGAGCAAAAAAAAAAACAAACTAAATTCTTAATAAATATGTTTTTCTTTCGTTCGTTATTCGCGTTAAACGAATTGTTATTTAAAATAAATACACCTACACTTCCGATATTATCTAATTAATTTCTAATTATCGCTTGATTATCAACACACGTTTATTATTCGTAGCCTCAGAGTCACAATAATTAGTGTTGATAATAATAACAACTTAATTATATTTTTTATTTTTATTTTTTCACGACGAATTACAGAAAGGTGAAAATCAGTGTACACAATACGAATTTACGACTATAGAAAATATTACCCGGTAACGATCCAAATTAAAGATTTAACTGGCTGTACGAAAAAAACAAAAACAAAACGCACATTTATCAAGAACCTCTATAACTCGTTTTTTAAATGGAAACATAAATTATTTTATGTGCGCGTTTTTTCGTTCCAGCGCTTAGGTACTAGTGCTTTTAAATTGTTTGATACTTTGATCGCAAAACTAATAAATATAACTGAAAGCACAACAGTTGTTCCACTATTTACGACTATATTTATTACACGCAGAAACAAAAATTATTTACCGTAACATATTTTAAACTATATAATTTAAAGACCGAGTCCATCGAAAACAAATAACTTTATACTACTATTATTGTTATTGTTTTCCCGTTTTTTTTTTTTTTTTATCCGTAACTTATAGAACCTCATTTATTACACGAAACTCGATAGTCTGTACGAGTTTAATTTGTCGACCAGATAACGTATGGATTAATAGTTTTCGACACAAGTCGTAAACAGTTTTTTTTCTTCGTCAACGGTTTGTTTCTATGATATTAAATTTTCATTAGAAACTCAACGACGACGACGACGACTACCTACCGTTTAAATTTGGTTATTAATAAAGGCGTAACGTCGTCGTAGAAAACAAATGAACGGATTGTACATTGTTTAATCGTCAAAATTATTCATGTGCAAATGTGAATTACAATTTCTTATGCGTGTAACTCGTAATTTAAATAAGTAAATAAAATAGCGATAAAAGCATTTAGTCCTTAAACAAACATTATACTCAACAGCGAGCGGTACCAAAGAGAACAGCTAGTTATTAATCACTCGGAATTAAAATATAATATTGTGAGCAGCGAAAACTAAAATAAATATACAACACTATTCGAAGAAGAAATAATATACGCAACCCCGTTGCAGTACTCGCCGTTATTATTATTTTTTAATTTTCCATCAACATTATCGTAGTTACGAAATATTTTAAATATTTAGTGACGGTAAAAAAATAAAATAAAACTCGTCGTGGCGGCCGCAGAAAAGCGAATCGTAAAACGAGAGTTTGCTGCGCCGAGCGCAATAAGGAGAGAATAAAATATATTATTATGTCCCAATCAAAACGTAAATACAGTAATCCCTCGTTATCCGTTTCGATTATCCGCGGTTGGGTCGGCGATAACATTTTATTAATACATACGATGACATTTTATCTTTATTATACCCAAACTTATAACAGATAAGCTACATAAAGTACATACCTTAATATGTACGGTTGATTTGTTATATCTTAAAATTGTTCAGCTGTTGGTTGATATTAGTGCGTGACATTTGTACGGTTGTATTACTATTTAATTTAGTACCATACTTCATTGGCTTCTCGGCCTAAAATTTCAATGAAACGGAGAAGAAACGTTTTGACACTCGTGCAAAAAAATTGAAATTTCGGATAAAATAAAAAGTGGTGATGCCGTAGCGTCACTTGCTAGGAAGTACGAAATGAACGGGTCTAGTGTTCGAGAAATACGAACAAATGAAGTGAGAATACGGCGCAGTGTAATGGAAAGTGCCCCTATTTCCAGTAAAACGTGTTTTATCACGCGTGATGTTATGGTAGAGAAGACCGAAAAAGCCTTAAATATTTGGATTGAAGACCGGACCCAAAAATAAGTTCATTAAAAAAATAAATAATCAAATAATTGTAAAACGTATTAACATTTTTGTGATTTTTAAAATTAAATACAAAATATGTACAAAATAATAAAAATTAAAAACTGTATGTAAATAAAACCTAACTTCCCGTTTTACATTGCTTTATGGTCTCGTCATCCGCGCAACTTTGCTGGAACCTAACCTCCCCTGATAACGAGGGATTACTGTATTTTACCGACAGTTTCGTTATGACTGTTGTCGTCGTCGTAACAAACGAGGCCGTAGATTTTTATCATTGTTATCATAATAATTCGTTCGGTCCGAGTCGCCGTCGGATGAGAACCGCAGTGAATCCGTAGAATGACCGAGACGAGAGAACTTTTAAATAAAGGCGTAAAAAACACGAAAAAAACGAAACGGCGGTCGATTTCATCGCCATCGAGTCAAAAACCTCACTGGCGCGGTACGTACCTAATACATATCGTAATATAGAGTTGCGCGGCGAGTTGGGTAGGTGAACAGATTTTTAAAGCACATAATAATGGCCGTTTTTTCTTTTTTCTTCTGTATTTTACAAAGAGAATGGCGGTAGGAACAAAATTGTATAGAAATATGTGCTCGACAAAAAAAAAAAAAAACGCGAGCGCACAAAGGTCGAGCGCATATTGTGGTTAATGACCAAATTCAAAAAAAAAAAATACCCCGGGCATAACCATGTCTATACACCGACGTTAAAGCCAAACGGCTAATAATCAGCTTAAAAGAAAAACGCAAATCACCGTTCGTTCTACGCAGTGCCAAATTAGCCTGCGCGGACAGTAACTATAGGTTAGAACCTTCGACCCTTGTTTACTTCGGGGAGTTTTTTTTTCCCTCAACAGATAAGTGTAGGTACTTTCGACAACACACGCGCATATATTCGTTGAATAAATACACTTTTGCCAACTCTTTGGTCTAAATTTGTTTCCCGGACCGAATCAATAAGTACATTGTAATACGAATTAACAAAAAGTCTCATTTATCCACTAAATATTAGTCATTTACTGTTTACAATACGGTAAATATTAAATAATTTTTTATAGGCTATACATATTTATTTTTTTTTTTTTTTTTTAGAATATCGACGTCGATAATAATATCGACGAAGAATATACTTGTTTTATTATGAAAATATTTACATCCGAGAGCACGACTTTCGTTTATAAACCCTGATAATAATTGTTTCTTATTATTGTTTATTGTTATTGAAAATATGGAAATATGATTTATATTTTGAACGTCGTGTCAACGGAAAGGTTACCTTTCACCCCGCGGCCCGGTCTCGCGTTCGTTGACAATACGGTTACGTATATACATTTGACGGATACGATTTCAGGTATCGAATTGTGCGGTGGCGGTTTGGCGCCGTTGCCAAACGCTTTTTATTTAAAAATAATTTTTAATAAATACGGCTTGAAAAGAAACAGCCCCGGCTAGCGAACCCGAGAGAATTTAATTTTAACGCGCCGAACACGAGGAACGAATCCACTGCTGTCGCGGCGACGACGGGTTATTTTTAAACCACGCGTCTGCCGCGATCGCAGCAATACCTAGAACCGCCGCGCCGCCTTTAATTTTTGTTTCGCGCGCGCGACAAGTGGAGACGTTTTGAAAATCGACGTTACGTAATACAAGACGGTGTTTTTCCGACTGAGAGCCATCGATATTTTTTCGGACGACGTACACACACACACACAACACTATAAGCAGAATAAAATACTTAAACGTAATTTCAGAAAAAGAAAAAAAGTCTGAAAAGTTACTGCAGAATGTTTTCCCAAGTCAAACTTTTGCGCACGGAAGTCGAATCCAAAGTCCATTACGGTTGACTCCGAAAAGACTGCAGTCATTAATGCCGTTATACTCGATTTTCTCGGGACTAAAGTTATGGTTGGTTGTTTTTTTTCACACACACACACACACACACGGTGTGCGTATTCCGCCCGATCGTCGGCGACATCGATTCGGTAAAAATATGTTTTGCTTGCGGTTTGCTCTCGCGATTTCTGGGCCGTATCGATCGGAAAACCACGAGTGGCGGCGAATATTAATCGGCACCGTTATATATACATAATATCGTTGGACGACAATCGAGACGGCCGACCGTTATCCCGTCGACTATCGTCTCGAGAGCGCCCGAAATACGCACTCGATGTTCCCAGCCGTCGTCGTGTTTTGCAGTTAATTACGGACTGCCGAGTGTGCGAACTACTCCGGCCGACGACGACGAGTGTGTTATTAGTTTTACTTCAATCGCAATAATCGCAGCACATCCCCGTTAATGCGCGCGAAAAATTTTCGATGCGTTCACAATTTCGAGAGAGAGAGAGAGCAGAAAACATTAACGGTTTGAAATGGAAAAAAGAAGAAAACGAATACGGGGAATATACCTGCTTTAAAAACGTAAAAATCCGCGTTTTAATTTGCAGTCGGATAGCAACGTTTGTGTTCAGCTGTAGATTTATAAAATAAAGTTCACATATCTCGGATACACACGGACGTATAAGTTGGTATTTATTATTTTTTATTTTTTTGATTTTTATTCGTTTCGAAAATATTTATACTATTTTATGAGTCACACCGGTCTCGAATCGTAAAAACTATCTTCTCGATTGATATTCTCGCGCGACGAGTGGTTGTTTTACGACCGACCGTAATGGTAAAATAACAATAATAATTGCCGTTTATCCCTTCGACGTAATCATACGAGCGCGAACGTATTAGTTTAAAAACGCTTTGAGAATATCGCAATCGCGTGGCTCCACTACGTCGCGCGTCGGCAATCGCAAGTAGGCAATGTTTGGAATCTATGATGACTGTATTTTTATTTTTTTTACACGAGAAAACACACACACACAATACTTTCACAAACGCGGAATTGCGAATTTCATAAAATATTTATCGAGGCGTGCTAAATAAGTGATTCGGTGTTCATAAGAAACATGGTTCATAAAATCATATAAATAAATAAACATTATACTATGAGAGGAGATTCTTAAATATTTGAGGACCGACTGTGAAATTGGAATAAAACTTAAGGACGATAAATTTACCTGGCATTGCGTTTGAAATTTGTTGCAGCTCCTTGAAATTCGGAGACATAAAGGAAAATCCCTTCCACACGTCCGAACAAAACGGTTTCGCGGCCACGGCGATGTCGGTGGTCTCGAAGTACACTGCGAAACACCACAAATCACAAATCAACCGGCTATAGGAGAGAGAGACTATAAAATTGTCAGGGCAGATTTACACCGCGCGGCAAACCGGCTCTCTTACCTGGTATGTTCTCTTCTTTGCAGAATCCAATCAGAAATTCCATTGTTTCCACGCCGACGTTGCCGTCGATGACCGCGAGCGGGCTCTGGTACAATTTGTCGATATTTTTTTTCACCTTTTTTTTCCCCGTGAATAACGGCAATCGCAGTCGTGAAATCAATCAAACACGAAATTATTACGTTTTACTACGAAAGGCGAAAAACGCGCATAATTACACAACGATCGCCGGCCGGCTCGCGTGCGCCGCGCAGTCGACAGAGACGACCGCGTGTAAAACGCATTTGTACGATTGCGAATTAATAAACGTTTCCCTGTACGACTGAAAATTGATTTAGCGCGTTTCATGATTGAAATCGCAAATATTATAACGTCATCGGTAATAGCGCGTGTTTTATTTCCATAGCATACACATCGAAACCGTGTAAACGTTAAATAATCGTTTCCGAACGAATAATCCATAATATCGGGTAAATGTCGCGTTGAAAAATTTATTTTCGGACGTAACAACATCGACAAGTGTCACGTATAGGGCTCGGATTTTAAAGCAAATGCTTCTTTTTATATAATTTAAGATAGAAATCTAATTTTCATACATAAATTCGTTTCACGTTAATCTGATTCCAAATAAACGAATTTATTTTTGCTTTTTTTTAGTGTAAATGCTTTTTTTGTTATTCTAGCTGTGGAATTTTTATATGTTTGTTATGCTATAGTAATAAAAAAAAATGTTTATATGATTAATAAGAAATTTCATTTCTTTTGTTTCACCAATCGAATTTAATTATCATTGGTTTGATTTAAACGAAACCTCTTGCATGAAGTATGCAACTGATCACTTCGGTGGATATAGAGCGTTCGTTTTCTATGTATAAAAACATCCTGTCAGACAATATAGAGTCAGTTTCACTTCTGAAAACCTTGCCAAATAAATGGTGGTAAATTCTTTTTTTTAATTTAAATTAATTTTTTATTCAGTTTTATAAAATTATAGCTAATTTATGATAATTTTTAGTCATGCTTTTTTTTTTGCTTTTTTAAAAAATAAATATGCTTCAATTTTGCTTTTTTTAAAACAATTTTGTGCTTTTTTTGTTATTTATTATGCTTTAAAATCCGAGCCCTTATACACGACTCACGTATAATATTGTAACGATTTTCAAGGACCAAACTGGTGATCGATAACTTTTGATAATTCCGTAACGGCAGCATAATATTACGATATAGTAAAGTGTCGTTGAAAATTAATTTTAACTCGTATGAATCGAAACGCACGGGCTCGCCGATGCGAACACGACTGTATCAGCTATTACTGGTAACCGTAACGCCATAGGTGGTTGAAACTATCCGAGTGGGATACTAACTTATAGTAGCAAAAACAGTAATGACAGTATTGAAGTAGAGCACGGTTACCGCGAAAACGACGAGAGAATTATTGTTCGTTACGGCGGCGGCGGTTTAAAAAAAATACACGTAACTTTCTCACGGTCCGATCATTAAATTCCAAACTTTAAGACAAAGCGTATAATGGAAATCCCGACGTAAAACTACTCGGTGTGGTTCGATAGCCGCCAAACATTAAGATATTTGAAGTATATTTCACGCGGTTCTCCTGAGTTTTCAAAACGAAACCGAATTTTATAACTCGCCAATAGCCCGTTTTAGTAGCCGTTTAAAGATTGAAATAAGCGTTTGAAATATTACAATATGTGAAAACTTTTCATACAGGCCTAACGGAGAGAGATTTTTTTTTCCTTTTAATTTTTTAACACATTATTTCGACTGTCGTGTTTTCCGTTCGAATCTAATACGAACCCGATTGGCGTTGAATAATGATTTATCCGACACATATTATGCACATAATAATTAACGCCGAAACACTAGTGTAATATTTCTCCGAATATTTATCGATTTACGTTTTTTACTTAATTAATTGATTTCGAATTATCGACACCTGCAGTAATAGTCGGTTTAATTATATTCCGGATACTCATTGACGTATCGTTTTTTTTGTTTTTTTTCTTTCTATCTTTCGTTAATTAATCAAACGCTCGGGGGAGAGAAAAACGAAAAAAAAAAAAAAAACGAGAAAAAATGCAAGTGAGTAATTGCTGCCGGGCCGTCGAATATTATAAACAAGTAAAGCCCGTGAAAGCCAACACAAACAGATAATATTATATCGTTCGCGTTAATTTAATACGCGATTTTATCCGAGCGTTTCGACAACACGGACGATTTGAAATAAATTCAATTGATGGCGACAGGAGGACGAGGAGGAGAAACGCGCTCGACTAAGAAATCTCGGTTTGAATAAATTTCACACATTGTACGGCCCCGCCGCCGTACACATTACGCGATTACGTCGCGTGCTTAGAATCATAATTATCGTTTCCAAAAACGAATTAATTCGCATTATATTGCGCGACACGAACTTGGCGCGTAAATTACCATATCAATAGTTATTCGCTCGTGGCATCCCATGTCGCCGACGCATCCCATACAGTCGCCCTCTCGGTTCTGGAGCACCACGCACCAGGACGTCGACTGGTCGCCGAACACCGAGATCCCGTCCGTTCTCTAAAACACGCGACCGTTATATTACGGCGACATTTCGACGGTATCAGTAAGGCGATTTCGGCACTGACCACGTGGCCGAGGGATTCGAGTATCAAGCGGCCGTTGGCGTCGTCGCCGACGGCTGACAGCAGAGAGACGTCGTGCCCGAGCCGGCCCAGAGCGTCCGCTATGTTTCTGCCCACTCCGCCGCCGATCCGTTTCATATTGCCCGCCAACATTCGGCCGTCGAGCTGAAAAACAAAAAAAACGTATCGTTTCACGGCTATTTCGAAATACGGGCCGCGTCTTTTTTTCGCTCGCTTTTTTCGTTTATTTATTTATTATTGTTATTATTATTATTTTTTTTTTTTTTTCGTTTTTAATGCATACGAAATTATGACTTTTTATGAAATATATGTGCGACCGAGTTTGATCGTTGGTAATTTAAACTTTCCCTTTGTGCTATTCCGAATAGAAATAACGCAGTAAAACAGTCACAAAGACACGGTTCACTTTCGTGCTTTCGGTGATATATTAACATAGTTATAACAAAAATAAATACATAAATATACAATGTGTTCCGTTTAAAAACGTTAGGTATGAAAAATTCGGTAATAAAAAAACAATTTCCGTTTCGACGGCAATAACGACAGACTGAGAAGTATTTTTACATTTTCGAGCGCCTCCGTTTTTTTTTTAATTGAATTTTTTTTAGTATTCTTTGACCCGTGTCGTTTTACGACGACGACATATTATATTAACACGGCGATTATATCTATAATTACTGTGCCCTATTGCTCTGCCGTTCTCGAATTCCGTTTTGAAAAATAAATGAAGACCAAACGCAACGTTTTGTGCAACGTTATAAACAAGTATTTGTTAACGTTTTTCGAGCGGAATATAATTTATTTACCACGATAAATAATCGAAAGACCAAAGTCGAACAGAAACAAAAGATTTTACGCAATAATAAATTACTATTACACAAACCAGAGTATTTATAAAAAAAAAAAAAAAAAAATAACTCATAAATACTAATAAAGTGACCGCTAAAAGCCAGACTGTCGGAATGAAAATGAAATCCGCAGTCGCTTTGATTTATAATTTAGCGAGAAATTCAATTACAATAAAAAGTATAATTGTATACGAGTTTTACGTGGCCGAAAACTTTGGAACTCGTTGCAAACTCGCACGTTTTTCAAGAACGCTGGACTGCTTATATACTCGTACGAACGAATGCGTGCACTCGTTCACGTTTTATAACCGTTCGTATAAATTAAATTCGGAAGACGTTTTACGCGCGAAACAAATCGGCTCTCCGTAGGAAATGATCGAACTGTGGCGTTACGCCAGTCGACTCGGCGTTTTAGGAGCTCCGAGAGTACGCGTCAACGGGAGGACGAAAACAATGCGATAAAAACGAAATCAAATGGCGCGGACGTTGATTTCGGTTTTCCAGCACGTCACGTCGTTCGTTAACACCGAAAACGTCAATCATTACCGTAAAAATGCGTGCGCGCTGGTTCGCTTTCGAACGCGTTTGATACTCGATTCGACGAAACAATATAATTCCGCACGACGGCGACGGCACTATATTTGTTCAGGACAGTCCGTTTGTGGAACATAATACGGTTGAGCACGGAGCATGACACTCGTTAAAAACGTCAGAAACGTGACGTTAAATCGTCCGTGCTCTTTTTCTTTCCCCCACTTTCGATATCGCTATATAACGCGACGACTGCTGATATTACTGCGTAATCGACCGGATGAAAATATAGCGAAAAAATCTCCGACAACGATTTTCATCCGGCGGCGGCGGCGGCGGCGGCGGCGTGTTTGTTCCGAGAAACGCGCGGCACACAGGACGGGGCTGGAAAAATGAACTACCGTTGTTTACAGACGCGATATTGCGCGAAACCCGATTCCGCGACACGAACGACTGAAACATCAATATTTACGACGGACCGTAGGTTAAACGAGACCGAGGAAAACGGATATTGGCGGCGGCGAATGCACGCGGGGCCAACGGACGCAGTGCGGATATAATCGACGTGATAAATCAGCATCGGCGCTAATATATACCGGTAAACGTGCACTACACTGTACTCTCTCTCTCTCTCTAGCCGGTTGACAATTAATTAACTCGCAATCGGCCGTCTACATTTATTATCGTACCCGAGTGGTAGAGCGTGGCTGCGTCGAAATCTAGACCGACGACGTATATTGTTGTTGCAGAGGCGTATTAAACATGATATGATTATATTCGTTTTTTTCGTCGTGGAAATAATAGAAATTAATCAAAACGATTCGACAGGGGAGGGAGGGCGGAAGAGAGCGATCGTCCGCGGCGGACATTTTGGAGGACAATCGATATCGAGAGACGAATCAATGTCGTGCAGGATATGAGGCGATTGTTTCTATTTTTTCCGAATTTCGTTCGGTGTAATAATATTATAACGCCGTCGTCGTAATCTAGGATTTTAGATTTTCACGCGTTCGAAACGAAAATGCGAAATAAAATTTCAACTCTACGTTATTTAAACTGATTTCGAGCTTGAAAATCTTCGTCATAGACCTGCTACGAGGAAATTAAATTTACATTTAAATCCACTCTCTACGCGGCTGCGAGTTATAACTTGTGAGCCAAAACAATTAATTATACAAAAGAATCGACTTCGTGCATTTTTCACGTTCATTATTTTTTAGCGAAATAAAAAAAAAAACTAAATAATTTAATCATATAAATATGCTATTATAACATATTAATATATTCAGAGGCGGTTCTAGTCGTATGTTTTGAGTGAGACGACTCATTTTAGTAAAAATAAATAAAAAAACAATCAAAATAATGGAGTTTGAAAACAATTATAAAAACATTTTTTATTGTCATTGCGAATAACGTCTGTTCCCGGGGACTTAATGCTGGCATAATTACTCAATTTCAACATATTAAAACGACGAAATATGAAAGGTTTGACTGCTTTGACCGAAACGGTGTTTGAAACGACACGGCTGAAGCGTCCATTACGACTGGATTCGTAACGAAAATTGAATTTGAATATTTAACGTTTTTAGAACGGTCGAAATCAATCGGTTAGGTCTGATGGAAAAATTACGGAGCGCGCACTCGGTGGCGAACATATTAACAAAAATTTTCGCACGACGACAGCCGACGACGATTCGAACAAGACTGAAACGACAAACACTGATTAAAGAAAGTCGACGACTTTCGTCCTAACCGATTTCGCTTCATTATCTCTATTTCCGGGTCTGCCATTGTTTTGCCAGGTAGTAGGCGGTTTGACGAACACAAAAGGTTATTCATTTTGTTTGTTTTTTTGAACTCTGAACTCGACCCCCGGGCACCATTGTCTGGCCAGGTAGTCAAATTAATTTTGTTTTGTTTATTTATTTGGCCTTTGAATACGACTGTATCATAATATTGCATCATCACAAACGACGAACTAAGTTTTTGCGATTATTAGTTTCTAAATTTTATGTTGTTTTATTAATTATAATACGTCTAATATAGTCAAATTATAAAAATAAAATTATCAAGTAAACCGTCATTCAAAAATTTGTTGTAAAACTGATTGTCTAAGAGTTGATAGGATATAAGTTGATGGGATATATATACAATATATTATATTAATGTTTATAAATATAATTTGCCTTTCCACAAAATAAACGTTTAAGTTACGCCCATGTACGCGTCCTTCTAATTGCTCTAGGCACTTTTTCAGGAACCAAATATCGAGGGACTTTTCGAGGAATATTGCCGGAAATGTTTCCGACATTGAAAAAGTATAGGAAAAGTCAGAGTTGATTACAGTTCGCTGCATTTCAAACATTGTCGTTTTTTCTATAACAATAAATTATTTTTGATTTATATTTTAGTTTATTAAATAATTAGACGTCGGCAATTAAATTTTGCATACATATTGTTTGTACAAAGTTATATGTATTTTAATCTCTCTCTCGTTTTAATCAGATTCGTTTGAAAACTCAAGACCGAAATCCGAGTCGAGTATCTCTCTCTCTCTCTACATTATTTTTGACCATAATCATTATTGGAAACCGGGGAAAATAGAATTCAGGACATTTCCTGGAATATTTCCCGTTAAACATTTCCTCCTGCGAGAACGACTCTCTCGTCGTACATTTCCTAATCCCCATGAAGAGACTCAATAAAAATATGATATTCCGTCGATCGCACCGGCTCGAATCATAATACTATTTTCCGATTACGAGCCAATAATCCAATTTCGTGATTTATTTGCCGCGGAAGGGAGAAAATTCGAAATACGAACCGACTGATATAAACTTAACGAAGACAGATCGTGTGCGTTTTCGCCGATAGAGATTTTCTCGTCGATACGTGCGCGGCGCCAAAGGACCTTTGACATGGGAAAATTACGAGGTGTGTATACTTTTTTTCATATCGAAATACACGTGCGTGGATTTTTTTTTTCCAGAACTTTCCACGCAGCACACATCGATACTTGTACGCGCGTACGTTGGCGTGTTAACATTGATCAAAAGAAACGCGCGAATTAAAACCCTCACTCGGCGCGCGCGCGCGAGGCGAGATAGTGAGGAAATATATACGAAATACATATTACAATAATAATATAGTACATGCGGTGTCCGTTAGAGATAAGTCGCGTTTAAAATTCATGAGCCCATAAAAAATGACGTGTTTTCTTAAGTGCGGCATGAATTATCGAGGTCGGAGGGCGAGTAGACGAGATAGTACAGGGGGCAAAGACTTATTCGATATAAATGCGCGAGGTTTTTTTTTTTCTCTCTCTCGTCTCTTTCACTCGTCGTCGTCGTCGTCGTGGCATTATATTTCTCGTCCCCTCCGCCGCTCGCTCCCGTTTACTCTCTCGTCCTTTCTCTGTCCGTCTCTTCCTGAATATCTCTATATTTCTCTAGCACGCATTAACCGCGCCGTCCATCACTCCGAGAATAAGATATAATATAATAATTTCAAGGTAAAAGTGAAAGAGGTAAAAGGGTTGTTGTATATAACCGCGAGGCGGAGTGTAGGGGTCAAGACGCGGGACAGATTTTCCGAGGTGAAGCCCAAATTGGTGGCCGGGGGAACGACGACGACGACGACGACGACACGCGCTGCGGCGGCGGTCGGCGGGATAGGTTTTGCGGGCGGTGGCAAGGTGGGCTGCCAGGAACAGTGCCGGCGCGGCAATAGGGACGCGCCTGCAGGAGAAAGAGAGAGAGAGAGAGAGAGTGAGGACCGAGAGACGGGGAAGAAACGGGGCAAAGGACAGAGAGAATAGAAGGTACGGAAGAGACCGAGTGGCGGCAGCGAGGGGTCGTATTAACGGGTCTCCATGGTAACCTTTTGATGCGTAGTGCAGTGCCGGGATAAAACCGGGCGCGCGTCATACTCTCCGTCCGTCCCTCTTTCTCTCTCTGTCCTTCCATTTCTCCTTCTCTTCTCCTCTTCTCTCCCATTTCTCTCTCTCTCTCTCTTTCTTTCTCTCTCTACATCTATCTCTATTCGTCCTTCTCTCTCCTTCTGCACAGTGTGCTTCCACTTTTATCGATTCGGCGACCACATAACCAACCCATTTAAATATTTTCAAGTACACGTTATTGTAATGTGTGCACGTGTGAGTGTGCGAGAACGTGCGCGCGTGCGTGTGTGTGTGTGTGTATGACGTGTGTGTGTGTGTGTGACGTGTGTGTGTGTGTGCGTGTGTGTGTGCGTGTGTGTAAATATGCAAACGCACGTATGTGCGCGCGCGTACACGTTTATTTGTTATTTTATTTTTTACTTTTTTACGTTCGCGTATGTAGAATCTTGGACTACTCGAATAGGCCAAGGCGAACCTTATCGATTCGATTAGATATATATTAGGCCCGCCGCACGTCACGTCACGCACACGCGAAATATTGTTAAAAACGTCACCGCCCTCGCCACCGCGCGTCAGCTGCTGCTATGGTAGCGCACGACACACACGGCGGGCGGCGGGTGGGCAGGCAAGCAGGTAGGCAGGTAGGTAGGTAGGTAGGTAACCCGGTAGGTAGGTAATAACAACATCACACGCGTTGAAGTCCGAAGGACGCGCGCGAAATTTCGCCAGAAGGCCGCGACCGCGTACACAATATAGTCGAGCTTCGCCAAAAATAATAATAATAATAATAATAATAATAATAGAATAAACATCAATCAACTGTTTGTCTGTGTGTCGGGCGAACGGTTGTTATTAAACAGCAGCGCGTCTGGTGTGCGCGGCACAGGTACGCGAAAGAATATAAAGGGTGGAACGAAAAAAAAAAAAAAAAAGAAGGAAATCGGCACACAGTTGCAGATCGGGCGAGCTGTCCCATAATGTACCTGTTGATTTTGCACCCTTAACGTCGTCGGCGTACCACCACTCTCTCTATCTCTCCCCCCCCCATTCCCACTCTTTCCACTATCTATCTCTCTCTCTTTCACACATTCTGCGAGAACGCCCCGATTGTTTTGCACCGAAACCAATTTATTCGCCTCGATATCTCGTTTACTCGTATAATTTCATTTTTGTTTTTTTTTTTTTTTTCATTTCGGTTCGTCCGGACGACCGCAAAACGCGCGGCGATACTTTTTTATGCGCGCCGTACGTCGCACGACGACGACGCGTCGCAACCCGTACGGCGGCGGTACGCGCGCGCGTTCCGACTGTCAAAAAATTCGCGTCGCCGCCGCGCCGTCGTTGTAGAACAAAAACGGGAGATTTCAGTTTTGTTTCTGAAATTGAAAAAGTTAAATTTAACTGGCAAACTTGTGTCGTTTTTTTTTTGCATTCCAAATAAAATTTCCTTTGCATATATCGTTCTGCAGCGACCGTATTTTCCCAGAGCCGGGGTAAATGAAATTCCTATCTACATTCTACTTTGGACATTTCAAACAGACAAAAAACAACCAATGCACAGAATGAACGCCACCTGTTTTTTATGAAAAAAGTACACACACACACATGCGCGCGCTCAAGCACACACACACACACACACACACACACACACACACACACACAGATGTAATAGGAACGTTATTGTTTTCGTTTGAGAATATAAAAAAAAAAACTTTAAACGCCGGCGGTAAATCAATATGATAAAACTTATATTTTGGGCGTGCGGTATCAAAAATAAAAAACGAACAAAAAAAAAAAAACAGCTTTTATTGTAATAAATGTCTTCGCCGTGAAAATTAATAGATACGAAAAACGTCGTAAATTACGCAGACAAACGAGATTTAGTTCGAATCGAGATATTATACCATAGATGGCCCACAATGAAAGATACTAAAATGGATGAAAAAATAAAAATAATATATTTACGTGCGATTGTTTTTTTTCCCATTCTTTTTTACTCGCGATTAGATTCGATTACGCTCGCGTTCGATCGGGACGCTTAAAATTCGGTAGAGTTTATTTATTATTCCACTAGGTCGTCGATAAATCGTGTTTTTTTCTCCTCGAAAATCACAAAATTGTTTAAAGCTATTACGATTCAAGTTTAAATACAAACAACAATAAATTATTAGACGATCAAATATTTTCAAATAAAATATCGTACCAAGCCATAAAATAACTAATACACAACTTTTAATAACTCGACATGCATGCGAAACTACTGGCATTCTATTCATTAAAACCCTATACTATACCTAAAGTTTCATAAAAATCCAACAGTTACACGAACGTATAATTTTACCATGTGCTGTGAAGTATTTACATACCTTCTGTATTTTTATTTTAAAAAGTTATTTTTTATTATAGCATTTGAATATCTATTTGAATAAAATGCATTTATGCGTTTTAACGTCATGGTAACGATTTCAAATACTTTTTAGATTTTATTATTTCACTTATGTTTACTTTCCTTTATACGACATTTGAATACGATATAGATTGACAAGTATGAGTTACAAAATGTTATTAGATTCCTGAGAATTGATTACTTTATGGTAATAATATAGCGTTTCAATTTTTTTTCAAAACGTATTACAAAGATAATATGTACTCGTTCGTCCAATAACGCATTAAAGAGGCAATTAAAAAAAAAGCGTTAAAATTCAATAAAATTTCATGAATAAAATTATATGTAGGAATGACATTTTAATGCCCAAATCCTTAAAAAATGCTAAAATGACTAAAAAAATCTCAAAAAATGCTATTAAAATCTATTTTCACTCGTTTAAAAAGTAAAAGATATTTAAATTATAATTATAATACAATTGTGTACGTATAAATATACATTTTAAATAATATTTTCATTGGCTTATAATTAAGTCGTGATAATACTACGTTGATCGATTTGTGAAGTCGACGATTTTACTTTAGGCATTTTAAATATAAAACTAAAATAATCTCGAAAAATATCAAATTAAAAATGACGTAGACAAGGTGAAAAATAAACTAAATTAGAAATATTGTTATCGTCTTGTTAAATTGATTGTAAATACGATATCTGGCCACTATAATATATTATGCGATATGCCTATTCAATACCGGTGTTATATATTAATCTAATATATTTTATTGACAAAAAAAGTTGAAATTTTGTAAAAATATTGTAAAATTTTAAAAACAAAAACGCGACGTAGAAATTATGTTTCAAATAATAATAATACAAATCACCAAAAACGAATTTTAAAACACTAAAATGAAGAAAAAAACGACATTGTATCGCGAAATCCCGGCTCTAATAATTATAGCTATAGGTTTTATGACGAATTAATAAATGATTTATGAGTCGCCCACGATCATTACACGTGTGCTAAGCAACCGCATCCCCCACTGACTCGTACAAAACGAATCGATTATCGGAAAACGAGGATTTATTTTTAAAACTTCGTACATTGTTAATTGAGTTTCCATACGACCCCATCGGCGCATAATGCCGTCAGCTCATGATACGAAATTTATATGCGCGAAGAAACGTGACGTATTTTAGTAGTCTGATGAAAATTATTAATAACACTTTGCGAACTGCGCGTATCGCGGTAAAACGATAATAATTATTATTGTTATTCGCCGCGTGTATCGTAAACGAAACGTATGCAAACGAATGCAAAGAGATAAAACGCGAAATCGTCACGTATCCGCGGGTTCTATGGGGGAAAAAAAAAAAAAAACACAACCCCGACGAGTTAACCCGATCGATTAAATTACATTCGACTCGAAACGAATTTAAAGACGGATAAAAAAAAAGAGGGGTGAGAAAGCGCGACGACCAAGCAGCAGGTAAATGCGGCGAATCACACGCCGCCGCGACCGAATGGCGGTATTACTAGAATTTCGTTGGAAACATTTGCATACCGTTGTTCGGCCGTTTTGCGGTGGCCAAAAACAAAAACAAAACGGGGGGAAAAAAAAAGGAAACAATGATAATAAATAAAAAGAAAAAGTACGAATTCGCCAGCTGTGCGGAGAACGCAGCGAGCGAGCGAGCGAGAGGGAGGGAGTGAGCGAGAGAAAAAGGCGTGCTACCGGGTGTCCGAATCGCCTAATAATTACAGATTTCGCCACCAGTACCGCATTGGCCACGGCGTCGCGTTTCTCATTCATAGTGTGCGTTCGCGTTGTAACACAGAAAGTTCTGAAAGTGCGCGCCGGACGAATATTATGTGCAAGAGGAAAAAAAAAATATGTGTGACGCGTTGAAACTTTTTTTATTGCTGTTAAACAGACGATAATAACGACGAAAAAAATCGTCGGACGCGTCGCGATAATCCGTTCGCATTTATTTTAAATCCGGTGATTAATTTTCTTCCGTTTTTTTCATTTTTTTTTCTTCTATTATTATAATAATTATTATTACTATTGAGTTTTACTCTAAACGTTCACGTGGGTTTTTTTTTTTTTTTTTAAATCTATTTATTTAAAACGATTTCGTCGCGGTTTTCGAAAACATGATGTGTGAATTTCGCGCGGCGGTCCCACGCAACGGCGGCGGCGGCACGGACGCGTCGTCGTCGAAATCGGACTGAACTGCAGCAGCAGCAGCAGCGGCGGCCCGAATGTTTGACGCGCGACCGTAGATCGCTTCCATAAATGCGTCGCACTCGATCCCGTCGACCGGACGACGACTGCACGCGAGACAAATGGACGCGGGCCGCGGGACGCACTAGGCGGCAATTTCCAAAATGTGAGTACTTTAGCCCGTTTTTCTTTATTCGTTTTTTTTCCGTCGATCGTAATCGTTACGAGTGCTCGGCCGGATCGCGTAGGGAAAACGCGGGCGAAAACCACAACGTCTAGGGTTTTTCGCCACGCACTACGTCTCCGTGTCCGCTGCCCGCAAACCCGCGGCCGCCGCTGCCGATCGCGCGCGTACGTCGTGCGGACGTATTGTCGCGAGTTTTCCAACGCACCGCGATTCAGACGCGAACGCGATAAAATCACGCATTCGCATGTTGTTTCCACGAATGACTTCGGCTCGAATCGTATTGCAGGCACTGCACTCGAACCGTTCCCCTAGGTTTCCGTTATTATTAATTATTTTCGTTTTTCTGCTCGACGCCGAAACGCGCTTTTCGTTCGCGATTCGACCGCGCGGCTCAATTATCGCCGACGGATATTATATTGTTTATAATATTATCTCGTGTTTTCCGTTTGTTTACGTGTTTTTTTTTCTTTTCCCCCGAACGCGCGCCGCGTAAACAATAAACAGATGTCAATTTCGATGTAATTATTTGTTTAGGGCGTATCGCGGTCCGAGGCGCATAGACGCGCGCGTGTGCACGCGTTACGGGCAACTATATTTAGTGCAAAAACTTTCGGGCCCCGCGCGCGCGTCCACCACAAGCAGCAATTATTATTACAATGTTTTCGGATGTAAAAATGAACAACGCGTTGTCGTTATTGTCGTTTGTGATACACAACGATGTCATTTATAGTAGGACCGTCTTTAAATATAAAGCCCGCGAATTTCATATTTAAAGATTGCGCCGCGATAAAAGAAACGAGCGGATTTAAAACATAATAAGTGTAATATACTTGTTACTCGCAAGACCATTATCATTTTTATCGCCAGTAGGTATAAGATTAATTAAGCGTCAACAATAATTAGGCTTTTTGCGTAACAACGCTGTCGCTTTAATTTATGGTCAAGCTCGGCGAGACATTAACAACGGTGCCAATTTAACTCGAGTAAAGTTTTAACGAGTCTAACGACCAAAAAAAAAAAAAAGAAAGAAAACCCCCCGATGTAAACGAATCGGTGATTTTGTAACATCATCACCTGGGTGAGATCGTTTCACTATATTATTGTTTCACGCGTAACGTTGCGGTTCACGTCGGGTTTTAAATTATCGCAGAGTATACCAATGATGCGGTATCGCGTTCGATTCCAAAAACGTTTTCACATCGGAATAACTATAGCTCCGTTTTTCGGCCTTTTTTTCTTACTACGCACGCTTTTTAGATTTTTTTTAAAACCTCACACACCACTCTCGTCAATTCGAAGACGAAAAAAACTCGACTTGTTCCTATTTTTACTTATTCCAAGCGCGAATAAGGTAGATAGAAAATAATACAACGTAAATCCTTTGTCGTTATACTTTAAATCGGCCTGCTGTATGGAAATATATTTTTACGAATTCAGTAATAAAAAAGATGAAAAAAAAAAAAACGATAAGCCCCTCGCGTAAAACGTCCCCCTCGAAAACTTAAAAACGCCCGAAAGGGGACGGCCCCGCCGACGACGTTGAGAATCTGATCTACAGATATTATGATGTGCATAATCGTTTGCCGCGACGATAAAAACGCTTACGCGATAATATTCTCGTACGTGTTAAAATTAGTAAGTAGTTACATATATATTATAATAAAAGCGTTTGAAACGCGTGAATTTCAACGTACCGCTCGAGCACATTTCGTAGTGCGCACGATAAAGAAAAAATAAATAAATATAAAAATATCGGCGCGTCAATGATTCACGATAGCTTATTATTAATTCACGCCTTTCGATCACAAGATGAAATATTTTCCATTTACACAAGCCTCGTGCGCGCGCGCGCGCGTAACACATTGCGTCATTGTATAGTTTCAAAGTTTTTACGGCGAACCTCGTACGCGCGTTATTACGAATTTAACGTTGGGGGAAAAAAAACAAACTAAAATCGCGATTTAACACGTTTTGCCGCTCGTAACTGCGACGACGACCTTTCAGTGCATTATATATATTTTATAATACATAACACACTGCGCGGCCGTCTCTACGCGCGCGTATTCCGGCGACGATGACGACGGGTATTGCGACGAATACGATAACGCGACCGCGATTGCCGAATTTCAGTCACAGTCGCTTGGGCGATTTGAGAGTTTTCAATTTTTCATGTATATTATTGTTTTTAAAATTGATAGTATCAAACCACGTGCCCCCGTCGGCGATTGTTCTGTCTCTGCGTTTTCTCCTCGTCCCGTTCGTTTCGCAAAACACTTCTCCTCTTTCGGCCTTTCGAAATCGATAATTCCGTGCCGAAAACAGTGTGACGATTCGAGAATAACAGACGTGTGTGGCGAGCGAGTACGATCAAACGGAATATAAAACGAGTACTCGGCAATCGGCCGACTCTCGCTGTAACCGACTGAACCGACCACACTTTATTTCGAATATTTTTGGAAAATGTCGACGACCGTATCTCAGAACGATTGTACGATTCCGCGTCGCGTTCACGGCGTCAAGCTGTACGCGATATAATATTTACAATACGACCGTTCGCGCGGTTCCCATACCTACACGCGCGTACATATCTGTATATGATATAAATAATATAAATAATATATATATGCACGCATACAACGGGACAGGCGCGCGCGCGCGCGTATATTTATATTTACGTGTCCATACGTTTCAGGTAGCACACAGTAATCCTTATCGATTTCATACCGTCCCGCCGCCGTCGCCGTCGCCGCCGTCGTCGTCGTCGTCGTTTCATACGCGTTTCGGTTCCCGTCCGCGAGCGGGCGGATGGTAAAAAATTATTCCGCCGCCGCCGCCGTGACTCCCCAATCTATTGATGTCTAGTCGCGCGTACACGCGGCTCACTCACGGTCGTCTGCAGAACGTCTCCGCGTTCCTGCGAGCGCGAGCGCGTCCCCGAAGAAAACTCTCTCTCGCCATAGACAGACCGCGGGTTTTTTTACCGTACGGGCGACCGACGAGAGATCCGGAGAGGCCCGCAGTGTTGTTCCCTGTCCCGTCCGTCTGCTTTTTCCGAACGATTAGGCGAAACGACAAGGGTTTTTTGGAAAAATTCGATTGGTTTTTTTCATTTTTCATATTCACAAGTAGAAAAATCATAGTATATAATATTGTGTTTAGGCACAATCACTATGAAATAATTTTATTTTCGCGCTTGAGGGGCCCCTCCGTTTCTTATCGTCCCACCGATATTATCTAACGCGAAACAATAGCTACGCCGATCGGAAACGAAAAAATATCGTGTCCGGTTTTCAAAGACATAAATTTGACGCCGAGCCGCCGCGAATCGATGGGCACGTAACGCGCGCGTCCGTCATCATCTCGTCTCGCAGTACATAATAACGTGTTAAACGCGCGGCGGCGTATAGATATGATATTGCGGTCTGAACGTTTTGGGAATTTCGAATTCGTCGCGGGTAAAAGCGAGAGCGATATTTGTTATTGTTCGCCGAGCTGTGTGCGCGACGTGAAATATCGTTCGGCGATGACTATAAACCTGCTGCCCTCAGGAATTCTGACTTTCGTCGCGCCTTACGGGTAAATTCACTCGAGAGACACGCGATATTGCTGCGATGCGCCGGAAACGGAACGGCCGCGGCGAAACGATAACGTCCCCGGGACGAACGCGCGTTTTGTTTACGACGTTTTGCACGCGCGGCGGGGCCACCTGGACGGGCGCGAACGACGTGAAACGAGACTGAGCGCGGCGGCGACGTCGTATATACTGTACCGCGCGGAACGATAATAAACGTCGTAAAATACCAAACGAGTCGCGAGGATTTTATTCGAACGGTTTTTAGGACGTCGAAACCGTCGTCGGATTCCGAATCACGGTTCGGGCCGGCCCCCCCCCCCCCCGAATCGCTTTGAGACTTGTGTATACGTATAATGTATAGGCTCGATCGTACAAAATTAATGTGTTTACATTGATGTTTTTTTTTCCTCTCCGTCAATCACTGTATGCGTTTTGCTTGGGCACATTGATTGAGGATCTAGCGATTGACTGCGGCCGACTCATAGAATAAAACTCTTTTGTTAAAAACTTAACTCGGCTGTTTAATCCGGACAGCCCGTTTGAAAAACTATCCACTGTTGTTCGTAATTTACTCGCGAGATGCGAAAATCACTAGACATTTTTTTCTTTTTTTTAACTATTCGTACCCGTTTCTAAAACAAAACTATATCGTACATACACGGGGACGCGCGAGGGATATTGTTTATTTGTAACCGTCTCCGACACTGCCGTACGCAGTATAAAATTACGCTACGTTTTGGTGCTTCAATATCGGCATTTAGGTAAGTGGATTACGCATCGCTATTTATTTTTTTTTCTAATAAATTAAAATGTCACGGCGAAGCGACGGGGTGGTATACAACGGAGCGTGCGAAATCCACTGTTATTAACCTCCGTGTAAATACATATCATTTTCACATTGCGACTTGGAGTAACGAACGGAAAACGTGTAATATCGTATTAAAACATATATTATATAACCTAAACATCAGTGTCGGTACTATTAAATAGTCCATTTACAGAGAAAATCTCATTAAAAATTGACCGAATCATTATAAAAACTACCAACATAGGTGCCTGATACATAAATGTGTAATGTGAAAAAAATGTAAATATATACCGTGCAACGTGTAAGTATAAGTACCTATATATAGGTACTATAGTGTATAAGGAAAATATACTGTTAATATTTAATGCACTATACTGACTTCGTGTAGATATTATATTATCATATTATTTTGATACGGAATATGCACACACGCGCGCGCGCTGCGTGTAGTTTCTAAATTTTAAGCCGTAAACTTACACTTTAAAATAAAAATCTCATACGAAATGTAAGTAAATGTTCAAATTATTCTGACGTAATACAATCTAAACATAACAAAGACAGACAAACGTATTAATATGTAACGATTTAAACATCACATATTGAAAACTTTGATTTCGAAATGGAAAAATTCGTTTTAAAATCACATCGAGCGACGACGTCACTCAAAACACACAGTATACACAGTGCCGGCCGGAATAGTATTTTCGACGCCTTTTCCGCGTAAACTTTCTTTTTCTTTTTTTTTATCGTTTCGAGATTCTCGACACTTTAAGAGCCACTTTAGGAGGTGAGTTTTGACGCTAACGCCAGCCTCGTTAAACATTTTTTAATGAAGTATCCCGCAAACACCGTGTCAACTGAAATATTTTACTTAAATACGTTTCTCCTCAAAATCGTATTCTTGGCACGCTTCTGCTGACAGCCTTTAACGTTAATCCGACTCGGTAGATTCCGTGCCACGTGTTTTATCTCGTTTTTTTCCCCCCCTCCTTTAATCTTCAATTTTTTTAATCATTCCAACACACGCGCAGTCGTTAAACTTTGAAGCAACGGAAGTGATTCGGGAGATAAAATCAATATTATAAGGGAGACTTTCATTCGGTACCCATAGAACAGACGACGGTATGTCGAAGGTCGAAGGTATATCGTAGGTACGCGGCCAACTGGCTTTTGGCAGGTGAAACCACCACTGTCTGCCACGCATTCTGTCCCGCCGCCGACATATTGAATTCGACCGACGAAATGCTTATAATTAGGTATAGGTTTTGTAATATATTTAAAAACGGTCGCTCGCGAACCCTGTGGGGGAAAATAACGGCTTCACAGTTCAACTACGCCATTGCCGAGACACTCCGGGGGGATCCACGTTGTGTACATATTTTTACAAGCCAATCTCGTTTAACGCAATTTATCTTTTCTTTGTGACAAAGAAAATAAACACACGCGTCTTCGGAGTTCATTAGCATAAATTTTAGTCTTCATCAACTTGAATTTTAGAGTTCGTGTTAAATACCTAAATGTTCATTAAGGCGATTTTTAACTTTGTGTACCAACATTTTGTCATGTTGATATTTTTAATGTTCAAATGGATACGCTCGCTATTTCGCTCTTTAATTAACTAATTAATTTGTTTTACTCGTTTTTTACTCCGACTCTGAACACAATGTATAGTATAAACGAATAAAATCTCCCGGACGAAAAAAAAAACCTTAAATCCGTCCAACACACTATACAACTCACACAAACGCCGAGACGAATATTCAAAAATAAAATCTCACGCCGAAAATATTAAAACAATGGTCTTATTGTAGGTATATATATCTTTTTTTTTTGTAATCTAAAAACAAAAAAAAAAAAAACGATTTATATAAATATGATAACAATAATAATCAAGTTGGTTTATTGCCATAAAACATATAACATTTATATATATAATATAATATATATATATATATATATATAGTTTCGGACAAAAAGTCCTCTGAGAATTCCAACACTTTGTTTCCACTTCATCGAACGTCAAGAAACTCTCTCCGCCCTTTAGTCCCCGGGGAGGCAAAACGACTAATCGAAGATTATACCAGTTTGCCTTTCGATTCGGTCGGATATCCGGGGGGAAACAAAACAGAAATTGTGAACCGTTGCACGTCAATTCTTACCAGGCCGTTGTAAAATAATGAAAGAATATAACATTGATGAGCGGACGGGAAAAAAAAAAAATAAAATAGAGTCGACACGAAGCAATTATTGATGTATAATGAAAGTTTCGGAGAGACAATAATTTCCCAGCGGACAAGCTTGTGCGGTCAATATCATATATATATATATGCTATTATTAATAACAAAAGAAAAATTTGAATGGAAACAAATGTCACGTTTTTCCTATCTCGATTTAATGATAAAACACACACACACACACGCACTCGTTCGCGCAGACGCGAGATAAAACTCTGCGCTCCGTTGATTCTGCGGAGAAAAGCGAAAAAGCCCCAAAGCGCTGGAAAATAAACGAAAAGACCTAGCCGATCACTCCGTTGACAAGCATATTGTTTGTTTAACTTGGGGAGTCATATGGATTTCAGATCGCTCGCTTCCCACGGGGCCATCGTCGAGCTCTATCGTGATTAGATGTTTTTAAAACGAGGCAGGCAAGAAACGCGACGGGAGGTTATCCTTTGGAAAAAAAAAAAAAAAACATTTTCCCAGAATACAAAAACCGTTCTTGTATAGTGGTATCGCGCGAATAGGTGAGGTTATGTCTGTGCATGTCTGTATATTTACGTTCGAGTAAAACACGCTTCGGAGAATCCGCATAACACTATGGTAATGAATCTATCGAGAAAAACTCTTTGTTAAATTCTAAAACGAACGACTGTTGAAATTATTTGTACATTTCGTTTATTAAAAACAATATTACGTCCGTCGAAATCAATAACAAGGATCCCGACCGCAATAATTATAACGGCCGATTTATTGTGTCGACTAATGAATTTGTCGACTAATTATAATATTCACAAATCGATTTCCAACGATTTGTAAAAATCAATAATTCTGTACAGTGGTGTACACAAAAGAGTCGCCTAGAATAACATGAAACAAACGCGACGCGTATTTATTTGTCGTTAAAATGTGTAGAACGATAATGGAAAAATATATTCTTATAACTTCTAGGACTTGAGAAAAATCGTTATCGTTAATCGAGGATTCGTGAAAATAGAAAATATACCGATCTAACGTGCGTATACGAAAACGGACATTGTCAGTATCACATGGGCGCTTCTCATGGCGCACGTTATTTAATTCGCCACGAAAATTGACTTATAAAATATTTGAAATCATCCTGTCAAAGTATTGGCATTTGACATTCGCCAACTATTACGGTCAATATCGAAAATGTTCCTTTTAGTTTGGACGTCTAAAAGTTCACCGGAGTTAATACGGTTCGTGTTTGCTCGGTAATAAGATTAATAATTTATAAACATAATTCACTCGTGCATTGCTTGAAATATTTTTATAAATAAACAACATTTTCTTTTTTTCCCCCTCTTGTAACGTAAATACGTATTCCCTCGGCTTAATCTTTTCACTGACATTTGCAATTTATACATTCGTGATTGGTGTAGATAAAAATCACACTTTAGCAAAAGCGCGTTACACACGGCGATTAAAATTTATACTCGAACGTAATATAATAATATATCAATTTCCGCGGGTGTAATTCGAAAATTAAACTGCTGTAACCCCGCGCTTTTAAAATGTGGAACGAAAAATTATTTACTACTATTTTTTTTTTCCTACTCGTAAACTCTGTTATAAATGAATCCAATAATTATTCTCAAGTTATATTAAATTAAATACATCATAAATATACCTGTTTAATTCGTTTGGCGTATTATTTTAATTTTTTTCTCAACAGAATTCGATTTATCAAAACTAAATTTTACAAAATATAAAAAGTAAACGAGGGTTTTCACTGAAATTAACGATTTTTTCTTTTTTCACGTCGCCGAGGCGACACGAGTGTCGTAGAAAACACACGCTACGGCGCGTCTCGCGGGGTTGATTTAAAGACGCAAGAGACAATATCAATCGTTTGTGCAGCGTACCGTTTTATTAAAATATCCCGCGTATTCAATTCGTTCGTTTTCGGTATTCCTATTATCATCGCGATAAATACAGCGCCGATTAAATGTTACACGGCATCGTATCTTATATATTGCGTTTATAGACGTTCGCGCACGGTCTCGTTTGAAGCAGCACAGCTGATTAACTCACATCAGTGCTCGGGCGGCTAAAGAATTCCACTCGCGCACGGTGTCTCTTGCGAGAAATGAGTAGGGTACAAGCCTTATAGTTTACCGAACAAACAAACTTACTCCTTTTGAAATATTAATGCCAGTCCCCAACAGTTATCACTCTGTTGACCCGTACTCAAATTATAAATATTACTTTGAAACAATTTGTATAAAAAATAAATTAATTTGAAGTACATGTTTATATATTACACGTGTATATATTACTCGTATATATACGCATAAATCTCTGCGCTGCTTTCAAAGGCACTAGTTGAGAATAACCCCACACAATAAAGGTGCAATTGAATATATTTTTAGCGACCCATTTACAAGTACACTCGAGCAAATGATTATTTTTTCTGTGCAATTTAATTCGTTCAAACCAATTATAGTCAGGCAGGTAATGAACGTATAAGGGTGTTAGAAGTACTGCGAGCCACTTTCAGTAAAAATGAAAACATTATTATTACGCACATTTACAACAACAACAACAACAACAATCGCACACAAAACGTTATAATGTGATTTACATTTTTGTTTTTGTTTTTTTTTTTTTTTACTTATAAGACACAAAGAAAAAAACGGTATCAAAGCAGTCAAAAACTTTTCTTTTCTTTTTGATAAACTGTGAAAATATGATTTTACAATGACGACGATAAATTGACAAAATACTAAATATACGTCGTTAAACTTTTACTCTATAATAAGGACGCCGTAAAAAATTGTAAAAAAAAAAAAATCAAACTTTGTTTGTTATTTTAAAATAAATATCCATAAAAAATATGTCATGTTGCCACTTTCAGTAATTAGACTATTAAATTATTAAACCTATAAATGCATAAGCTAAATTCGCATATAATTACTTTTTTTTAGGAACTCGCAGTTGATAATTTAATGGATTAAATGATTGAATAGCAATATAACATTATAAATAGGGCTAGGGACATTGAGGAGTTTGTGTGTTTTCTAAAATTCATATTTTAAAAAGAAAACCTAATAAAGCGAATTATTTCGTTTCGATAACAAATATAAACACAATATAAGTCCAAAATGGTATATATATATGTTAAAAACGATATTAAGTTTTATCGATTTATCCGGTATATCGTTTGGTAATGTGTACGGGAACGGTTTTGACGGTTTCGAGTAGATAGTTTAATCGATAAGTCAGAATAAACAAGTGACAACAATAACGGTAGCACAGAATTGGGGAAAGAAAGCGAGTGTGCTCGACCGTATGTAGTCACGTGCCAAACGTTTTGTAACGAGTACGACGCGCGGTCGTCCATCGATCATCGAAAACTTTATGAATTACAAAATCTCCGCCAAAAACATTTTGTCGGGGTAACGGTTGCTATTCAAATGCTCCGATCGAGTTCGTCATTCGGAACACAACACAACGGACGCGGTGTGGAAACGCTTCTGAAAGCACAATATTATTATAATTCGAGCGAATTCATCGCGAATCGCGTTCCACGGAACGAAATCGCCGGAGAGTGTGCGCAGTCGGTAGATATAGGTGCACCTCTCTCTCACTCTACCCACTATTATAAACAACCCAATTTAGTGATATCAAGTAAAATTTAACGGACCGGAAAATTAATTACGAACATTTACCTCCGGTATTTTTGAATGGATGATATATTTTATGTATAATATACGTCGCGTGTACGATTTAATAATATTATTATTATATTTTTTTTTTTCCTGCTTCTCCCCAGACAAGTATAAAAACCTCGGGGGCGGCTCGATGCTATTACTAAAGCTTCCGCGCGCGCGTTTAAAGGCTTCGCTATTAAAACACCAATGTTCGTGCCAGAGTAATTTAATGCCCGGGGGACGACGAGAGGGGATAAAATGGTCTGACCATGTCATTATTTCGACCTGAATAATAAATTCGCATAGATGTTAAATCACATTAGCGAACGCTTTGTTTGGTGTATCGGAACGGCTGACGTTACTAGATAATTTTTGGAAAACACGAGAGAGGGTCGATACATAAATTATTATTGCCGGGCCCTCGGTCTCTGGGGCATCCCGCGATTCTTCTGTTTCTCAAAGTTTATGTTGCTCGGTTCTTTCAGGTCTTCGCGATTTCTCGATTAACGGCCGCGGCGAAACGGACGCGCGAGTGTATTTCGGAACTACGGAATCCTGTTACCGGAACCGGAAACGGAACAAATGTCAAATGGAAATTAAGAACAATAATTATAAAACAACCGTAGACAACAACGGCTACGATAAGTGTCGTAAGACAAACGTATTTTTTCCCCTCTTCTTTCGCCGTTTCCGAGTCGCAAAAATAATTCATACGTCGGAATAAATAAAAACTTTACGCCAACAAACCAAACGGAAAATAATATGAAAAATATCATTTTCAGTTAAACAACTGAACACTACATTATACCGTTTACGTGTTGCGCACTTTAATAATCGTTCGTATACATTTTTAAGCATCCAGATTTCATTATAATATTATTCCAGTTGGCACCCCTCGTTTTACAACGTTTGATTATAAAATCTATACGAAAAGAAAGAAAAAAACTATACGCGTGTCAAGAAAATAAAACTACTTTTGTCGGAACCTTCGGGAAAAAAAAGACGAAAAATTCTATGTTTGGCATAGTTATAAAAGGTTATATGCCAAAACCGTAAACACAAATAATAAACGCTTTAAACTTTTCATACAAAGAAAGTTAATAAAAAGTTTTGTTGGTGTACACTTCTAGTATCGAATTTTACAATTATACACGGAGTAATTTTTTTTTCATTTATTTAAAACGTATATATAGCTCTGCGGTTCTCCAAAATAATAACAATAGACTTTTGTAAATAACAGTTATTCGCAAAAATCTATACGGTAATAATGAAAGGATTAATTTTGTATTCAAAGTTTAAAACAAAAACACGCGCGCGCGCACACACACTACTAACACTGCACTGCCATATATTGACGCGAATATTATTAAAAATAAAAACCTTCGGAATTCGGCGGTCGAGAAAAGAAATCCTAACCACCAGTCGTCGTGTGTACACGGCGAGAGCCAAGTATAAAGACAATCAGAGTTAAACCTAATTACGAAAACTCGTATTTAAGGATATTCGTCACTGTTCAAATAAACTTGAAATCGTATTTATACCCGGCTGCGGTATAACTTTTCGAGTTTACATTCCGAGAGATACGTCCGAGGAGACCATCTCACATTAGAGCACGCGTAACGATTAACGCAAACAACAAACGCGAGATTCCGCGAACCCGTCACGATCTATTTCTAAAAAAATAAATAAATAAAACATACCATAAAAATCCGTAGGCGCTCGTGGGGGGTATTCCTCTAGGCGCACAGACGGACAGTCTGCCGCGTCGAATTCAGCGATACGTCGTCGTCTATTGATTATACGACCCACCCGGTGTCCGACCCGGAGAGGTTTATCGACTTCAAACGCGAAATCTGAACGAACCGAACGCACCGCACCGTCATCGTACAATGGGGGGCACGATGTTAATTTCGACGGCGATTTAATCTGAATCCACGTCGACCGGACCGTCGTCGCCAGTGCACAGCATTTACATTGTTCGAGCGTCGCGCGACGGAAACGGACGGGGAACTGTATTGTTTTAAAAACATATTTTTCACCGAATCTCCTAGAAAACGCGCGGGCGGACACCGTCGTCGTCCCGCCGCTAGACGACGCAGATAGTGTGTGCGGGCTGCTCGGCACTTAAACGAACGTCTCGCGTATAAATCATCGATACCGCACACTCATACGCGTATTATTTTCAAACTATCGGCGTGATAAATTCCCTCCGCGCTCGAGCAATTTACAATTTTTCTAAAAGTTCCGCGCGCGTGCGCTTCCGAGTAGCATTTTCGAACGTTTTTCTCCAAACGAAAACGCGGCGGCGTTCCACCGCGAAACGATATTTAATTCGCGAGTTATATAATACACGTCGTGTCTTATTATATTTTAAATTAAAAACTACGCTGATTTATAACCTATTTAGATTTCCGAGCCGTGTAAAAATATCGTTAACATTCGTCTTTAGCGTATTACGTTACGCGTTAGATTTTATTCGAGTTATCTAAAAATAACAGCGATAGTAGAAAAATTAATCAACGTCGTAATTATTTCACCTTATCGAACACAATTTTCAATTTCAATAATTCCAAAAGTTCAAACTCTGACTATAAGTTATATGTCTGAAAAATTAACCGAACAATATTGTTTGTGTAAAAACAAAAAAAATCGTTCCAATTCGAAAAATTAAAGTAGATATCACCACGAGTGGAATATACGAAAGTAAAAAGAATGTAATTTTCCACACCTTCGTGTTGTAAAATATAGTCATTGAAAAGTTCATCGACGTTTTCTAAAAACAATAATTTCAATAAATATTATAATATAAATAAATCGCAGAGAGGGGTGAGCGTGCTCAATGAATCATTCTGTGTGGCCCCTTGAGTTATTCATCCCTGATACATAGTATATGAAACTCATATACTAAACTGTAATTCATTAAAACACTGATTTTATAAAACCGTATCCACTTTTAAGGGTATACATTTTGATGGTCAAACATCCACTTTAAAATCGTAGCATGACCAGAATACGTAAATGCGTTGTATCTACTATTTGCAACATACGTTTTCGAAACGATTCGGCCGCGTTTTCGATAGGTATGTGTTTGTTTTGCAATTAAAAATCAAACGAACGCAAAATCTATACGGACACGTCGCTATAATAATATATAATTATTTAAAGTGTTACGGTTTCATCACGCGTTGCGCCGATCGTCAACGTATCCGTACCGATAATTGGAATTGAAAAAAATCTAACATTTAAGGAAATTCGGAATACTATTATTATTGTTATGCCATAAACAAGGCAGTTGGTGCGGGCAATACATTCGTTCGTATTGTATGTTATAAATTATAGTTCAATTGACGATATATTTTTAATTGAAAAAGTGATATTAAAATAAAAAAAAATCGAGCGATTTCATCCGGTCGTTTAACGTTATAACTTTACTATAGGTAAGTATGTGGTACGCAAGCGAAAAAAGAAAAGCATTCACAAATTCTACTCGGATTTTAGTGCCAGTATTTTCTTTTTCTCGTATAATATAACTTTAAAGTCACTATATAAGCCACTGTGCAACCGTTATAAATGTTACAATAAGAACCGAGCCGTTCAAGAAAATAATAACATTTTCTCCTGCCGTTTTTCTATTGGACTTTTATCACAACAATACCGTAAGTACGTATATATATATCAGAAAAAAGAAAAACACAATAAAGGCACCTGATTAGGAAGGGTTGTTTGAATTTTCGGTCGGTTGCGAGTCGCGCGCGTGATGATTACAGTGTGTGTTATTAATATTTTCTTTCGATTTAACCGTTAGACAATACGTTCGTCCGGGGAGAAGGATAGAACACGATCGATTATCTAAACATTATCAAAGTGAAACCCAGACGGTTCCTGCGCGTCGGCGGTTCCTACGACATTCCGCTCGAGTCGTAATCCGACCTGAATTCATCGCGAGCTCTTTGTAGGTATCACATCGATAACGTTTACGCGCGCATTACACGGAACGATATGGTGTACGGCGAACAGTCAAAATATGCAGTGGCCCGGCGCGCGTGCAGCGAGAGATACGCGCGTTTTCGTCTCGCGCTCGCGCGGCGGCGACGGGAAATATTTTAATTGGATCGAGCTAAACCAATATGGTGGTTGAAATACGGGAGAACGACGTCCCGGGACGGAGATGAATTTTGTCAACGTGTGTTATAGAGAGGTAGGTAAAAGAAAAAGCGATTTAAAAAGGTATTGCCGCGGAGCGGCGGGAGAAAACGGAATGGCGAAGACACGAATGACCGCTTCGGAATAAATGGGAAACGCTAAAGAAAGAGCACGCGACAACAGGTATAATGCCGATTGACCAAAAATAGGTTTTCCTACACACGCGGACGGACAGATGTATTATTAAATTTATAGCCCGAAATAGATTTAGAACGCCGCAAAAATGAATGAATAATTTAATACCGACTCGCCTGTTTATACCGTCCCGTAGAAATGTTAATTCTGATAGGTCCGCTCGCGCAGGCGGAACGCGACCGAACAATACGAGTTTTGTTTATAAATTAATTTTTTTTTTGTTTTTTTCCAATTTCAAACACCGACGAAAAGGTGAAAAGTATTCGAATACACAGTGATGCGAACGAAATATATTCCGCCCCGCCTTTGGATTCATAATAATCGTTTTCGCGCTTTCGTTTGAAATACGGTATTAAAAAATGTTATTTTTTCGAGAAAAAAAATACTATACCGTCGCGCGACGGTATTGTTTCAAACAAACGCCCGAGCGATATATTATAACGGCCGCGATAAATGACTACACAATAACGCGCAGGTAACGTTAAGAACATTTCGCTTTTGAATACTATACATTCGTTACGAGTTGATTAAGCCACTTGAGCTGTGCAGGTGCGTCAGACGTGTTATTAATTACCGTAACAAATCTGAAAACGCTTAGATGACTGTAACGTTTCGACGCAAAAACCATTTTAAACGAGACTGTTCCATGGGAACAACGACGGCATTTTAGATTGTTCAAAAAGTAATAGCTCAATGTGACAAAGTGCAAAGGGTACTGGTGGTGATTTCTATTTTTATTTACGTTAAGTGCTTGAAATAAATTATATTAAAAAAAGCGAAAATGATAATGTGATTTATCTAACGTTATATTACAAATTATATCTATAATGTACACATGAATTTGGTGACCAAACGTTTTAAATCGATAACTTGAAATAAAAATATAAACGAATAATTAATTTATACTGAAAAACGTGTACGAAACCATTTTTATCTTTTTAAAAAATCATACTCAAGTCGAAGACGTATTGAAAGCAATTAAAATAAAAATTGTTCAGAATAAAGCCGGAAAAAATATCCGAAAAGTCCCGAAATTACCGATAAAAACAACTTTGAATATTTTTCCGTTTGTAATAAATTTTTTAAAACCCGATGAATATTTTAAGTTTCTAGGACTTTTAAAATGTAAAACAATGAAATAAGTTTTTCTCTTCGGCAATGAATCACATCGGTCTCGCGCTGGGTTTGTTAAACTGCCATAATTTTTCGGCAATATTCTAATAAAACTATTTTCTTAGGAAGTTTCAATAATGGTTTCTCTTAAGTACCTACCACTCATCTCTGATTTCAAAACTATAGAAAGGAAAAATGAAAAAACCCACTGCTCTTACCGAAAAAAAAAAAAAAGGAAAGTAATTTAACGAAAGGAAAAATATATTAATGTATCACATTTCTCACCAGGATATACGAATATGAAAAAGTAACCGAAAAAATAAATAAATACGTTAAATAAAAGAAAACAACAACGCTCGTTTAAAAAATGTTTTTCTTTTTCAATGTTTAATCTATTAATTATAACTCTCGCGTTATTTTGGAACGAAAAGAAAAAAAAACGATCAAGCGAACACGCCATTAATCCTGTTTAGTACGCGTAAAGGGCTGTATTCATTATCATTAAGACGACTTCATACGGACGCCACGTGTCCAGGCAAAAGACCAAGGACAAAACTAATTTGAGAAGGGTTTAAATTATGTAACGTGTTCTGTCATCTAAAAAATAAAAAACTCCCAATGGATTCTCAATTATCAATATTAAATCAAGTCAACTGCAGACCGAATATATAAAACAAAGTATTCGATAGCTATATTATATAAGTGTCCTTGGAAAGGTCTAAAATTTATTTGAGTTAACATTGAAAATATGTTATTGAATACACCGGTGAGCGTATCGGTGACATGTGTAGGTCGCAAAGAAAAC
This sequence comes from Drepanosiphum platanoidis, assembly GCA_948098885.1. NCBI lineage: Eukaryota > Metazoa > Arthropoda > Insecta > Hemiptera > Aphididae > Drepanosiphum > Drepanosiphum platanoidis. Next base: position 14,572,450 of record OX402529.1, read on the forward strand.
GTTGCGTTGACAGAGCAAAAACGTTATTAAACGAAATCAATAACGTACTTATTGTTAACTGAAAAAAAAAATCGGGTTCATCGTTGTGTGACATAGATATTTCTCCGTACTACACAATGACAAAAAAAAAATAAAAAAATAATAACGCGAGTTTATGTAAAACATTTTTTTAAAACATTATTTTATATCCCGTAAGTATTTATATTATTTATATATACTACGTTTCCAGATAAATCGGCTGATGTAAAAACGTTTATTTAGTCGAATTATACATTTCGATAATAAAAAAAAATACGCGTATTTCGAGCCCATATTATTTATCGCTTTTAAAGTAAATCTTATAACAAACCATAAGCATAATATTCAATGTAATGTGTTTATTGAAAACGCGCAATATTAATAGATGTGGTGACGGACGTAATTTTTTTTTTTTCAATATTATTTAAGTTAATCTAAACTATTTTGAAAGGTAATTATAGTAGTTTATCTGGACTTCCAACGTCGAGACGACATAACTCTGTTGGATTCATTTTTAAAAACAATTTGATTTCAATGTTTGACGTTCTTAAAATAATCCAAATCGATGGGTCTTGAGCTTGATGGCGACGGGCGCGCGTGCGCATTCGACGGCGAACAAATTGATAAAATATTTCGGACGACATTATCCATCGACGATTCGAACAAGACTGAAACGATAATGTCTCATAAGAGAAAGTCGACGATCAATCGATTTCACCACACCATAATATCGTCTTGCCCGGGTGGCGTGATAATAACATCCGGATTCTTTTGTTTGATTATTTCAACTTTGAACTCGACCCTTAGGTACCATTGTCTTGACAGGTAGTAGGCGGCGGCACGATAACAATAACGGATTCGTTTTCTTTGTCTACTTGAACTTTGAACACGGCTACATGTATTTCATCATCACACGGGTAACAAACTAAGTTTTCGCGATTATATTTCTTAAATTTCATTTTCATATTTCTTTATTAAAAAAAAAATACACGAATAGTCGAATCGAAAATATTCAAAACGTTGTTGGGTCCAAGACGAGCCGAGAAGAAGAATACTTATCGAGTATTATTTACTCCGAAAAACGCCGCCAAAGTGGTTTTGATCAAATGATTTTAAGACGTAAGACGTCTTATATGACGTATGAAATAGAGTTTTACCCCGCCTAAGATTAAAAATTAAATATTCAAGTTACGTCCGCGATATTAATGAATACAATCGTTTTTTTTTTTTGATATTTTATCAAACGCACATTAATCACGAATAAAACCGTATAATTGATATTTTTCGTGAAAATAACTATCTACTTTCTAAAGCCCGTTGAATATAATTTATAACTATTGACAATCTCTGTCTATATAAATTAGATAATGGTTAAACCGCAAAAACGTTCGTCCGCCATAAATACGGAATAATGGCTTACGCAGAAAGTTGGACTCCGATTATCGTTGGTTTAATTATTGTTATACGAAAGTCGTTTCTCAAATTTCCAAAAAGTTTCGAAGTGAATAGCCTACCACGGTATAAACTAATATAAGCATGTAAATAAAAGCGTTTATTTTACCAACTTTCAATCATTTGTGAGTACACTGAATTCGGTATCGTTTTCGAATTATCAAGTTCGAAACAAAAATAACACACCAATGTCTCGAGCCAAAGTTTACGGAGGGAGACGAAAGTACAATAATAAGATGCACGAACCGAAAGTTTTCGCCGCGTATTGTACACTTCCACTGTAATTTTAGACTTAAAATTGTCTAATAACAGTGAAATAAACCACAAGTGCAAATAAGTGAAATATTTTAACGAATAAAAGTTTGAATTTCTATCGGAAGATTAATCTCGTCGTACGAAAGGATATTTTTAGAAGACATTTTGGTATATTATCCTCTCGCAAGTAGTTTTGGTGCTGAAATTCAAAATCGATCGCGTTCAAGAGTTGAACCGGACACGAGTCCAACCATCATCTGGTATTATCGTCGTCGTACCAAAAATAAATTGTCGGCAAACGAAATTCTGGACTCGGCGTCCGACATGAATATTACGTAATAACGGACATTTATTTCGTCGCAACTCGCGGAAAATAGCCGAACAACTGCAGTACAATTTTGTCCCCCCCTGTTGTAGCGACGGTTTTTTTTTTTACCAATACGTTCGATTATTAGAGGAAGCTCGTGCGCAGCTAATACTACTAACCGCCGAGCAAATAATATGTACCTGACGACCGTGCTGACAGCCACACGCATGCGTACGGTCTTTTCCGTTCTCGTCGTTTAAGGGTTCACCCGACCGGACGCGATTCCTATTCCGAACTCGTTCTAAAAGCTGTTAAATCACATTCACCGTCCGGGCAATTAAGAAACGGAAACTCGCCGCAAAACTATTGTGTGACTGTTTAAAAGAAAAGAAGAATAAGAAAGAAAAAAAAACCGCCGAGTTTCACACTTTTATTGTACCGCACACGACGACGCCGCGCCGCCCGCCATACGCGCGATCATCTACAAAGTACCTAGTTTTATAATAAAAACCTTTCACACGTGCTGAACTCGGGAGTCTTGGGCGTAAAACAATGCAATTGTTTCGACTGCACTACAGCCGTGCGCGCGCGTGTCCGCGCACTACTATTGCGGTTAACGACGACGGTCTCGTCGACGACGTCCTGGATATTTCGTCCACTTCGCGTACATGTCGAGTTTGAATTCTCACACAGTACCGGAAACGTCATGTTATTATCCCTGTTACACGAGACCTATGAATACCTCTAAAACTACGACGGCCCCAAAACACGCTCTGATTCGTTCTGAAGGTCAATTAGTAACGAGCATGTCGAACACGAGTAGTAAAGGTTGGGAAATTTCGAATCGCGCAATAGTAACTACGATAAAAGAGGGAAAAAACTAATTTTATTGTGCTCACCGTAGTCTTTTGAAATTATTCCGAAGTTCAATCCTGGCATAATGTTTTTGTATCGGTTCGCCCTACGCGATTACGGTAAAAGTTACAACAGTTACATTTTATATATTATATAACATCTGAAATATTTACATTACCCAACAACGCGAATTTCTTTGTCACTCTTAAATTACGTACGTTTCGATCCCACGATAGTTTCTGGGTGATTTCGTGCGCTCGCACGTTGACGATAGGAAGTTTAATGAATAATTTACCGTCGATGGAAATTTCAAGACACGATTGAAAAAACTTCAAACTATTTTAATATAAGGGTATATATCATACTCATCACATCACATTAATTATATCACTGTATTCAATATACTTTTTGAAAACCTAAACTCATAAATTATTTGTATGGCCACTCGAAAATTTAATAATATTCATGGTACTCAGACTATTGGATATAGTAAATACCATACGAACTCAGACCGTTAATCAATGGTTTCGAATTCGTAACAATAACACACAACACTGGCTCGATCCGAAGTGAGTGAAATGACACGATAGTGCCTCTATAGTGGAATTTTTATTATTATTTTTTTTTATTCGTTCACTTATTTTTTCATGCCCAAATGAATGTTTTACAATACTTAAATTAGTAATTATTTTTGTATCTATATTGTATTGAATTAAAAAAATATTTAATAAATATAATGTTACTTTGTATTTTACTCTGACAGTTTTTACTATATTTCTGAAGAAATTCCACCACGGCCATAATCTTTAAACGTATTTACATAGCAAAATTTCTGTTGGTATTGTATGTTTCTGATACTAATAAAATGATAAATAATCTTACCGAATAATTATTTATTTTAGGAATTGGATTAAAATTATCCATTACGAGTTGAAACGAAAAACGTCATCATTTATTGTTTTACCTATGCAAATATTACTGTAAATATTCCACGTAATCATGCGTTGAAAATGATAATTTTAATCTCAATACGAATTAATAGAATAATAATAATATGAGTAATTGTTACTGATTTACCGTTGAAACTTTTGGAATGATTTAGCTTATTATTAATCCGGCCAAACACAAATTGTACAAACGTACCCATGTCGATGATCTATAAGAGTACCTTGTCAAAAACATCGGTCAATAAGATAATAACTACGACAAAAAAAACACTTTTACGTCTCTTCGCAACAACGTCGAAAACTCTCAGAAAAAAAAACGGATTGCGGTCAGAAAACCACTTTACGAATATTGGAATTAAAATGTAATCTTGAGATGAAAAAAAAATAAATGTATTTCTTTAAACTCGGCGCATATACATATTGTCATCAACATGGACAACATAGCATTCGGTAAAACTACAACAGAAAGAGAATTGATCGAATCCGTTTTCATTTCGTAATAGGTACTATTGAACATAATAAAATCGAATTTAATTCGATTTATGTCTCTACGTTGAGATTTTATTTTTTATTATATTTAGTATATACAGTAAACCATTTACGATTTACAATTTTATACTTCAATATGAAAACAATAATACAATACTTCATAATATATTACTTGAAAATATGTCAAGTATTAAATTAACTAAAAATCGCATATCGCGCGTTTTAAATTTCAAAAAAAACCCAAAGACAATTAGATTAAAAAATTAGAATTAAAAAAAAAAGAAGAAAAGATTAAATTATAATATTTTCTATACAACAATTTAGTCGTATCCGCATATATATATTATATAATTTTATACTTATATAAATAATTTCTACTGCCTCGCCGTTCTGATTACCAGAGTTACTTTTTTCTTTACCAAATTGCGTTTTTCGTTCATCAGAATAGATTTTACCTTTAATATATTCAGGAAATAAATCAGTGAAGAAGAAAAATTATGACTCGACGCATTGTACTATATTCTTTGAAAACACTAGTTACGGTGTTATTCAGATTTCGAAACGAAAGAAAACTGTTATCGAGGTCCGTAAGAAAAAAATTTAAATGGATCAAATTTTAATTACACTTGTTAAGAGTATCAAAACTTCGCGTACAGGATTCCTACTTTAGCGAGTCGTATGATGAAACTCGCTCACACGAGGTTTCAGATTAAAATCAAAAAATAAAATCAAATAAATAATAGCAATTGCTATAGGTATATATAGAATACAAACATAGTTTGTAATTGATTGAATTTAAATGATGAAAAATAAATTGAAAAAATACTATATAGACATTTGGTTTTGCAATCGGTGGATAGTAATAATGGAAGAAGTATTAAGTTTTTTTTATTAGTTTGATGAGCGGTCTGGTAGACAACGTTACGTGTATATTAAGCGAATAAATTCTAAATTTTACGAATCCAAATTAATATTTACACTTTGATCAAAACGAAAAGTTAACGATAGAACCACGGTGGTTCTGTGGCGCGTTATAGGGGTAGATCACGGGAATTGGTCCTTCTTGCTTTGTTCCAGATTATATACCGTATATTTTATTCATAGAAATAAAACGTCTAAGTAATAGGTACGGTATGGTTTTGATAAATTTCATCAAAAGCGTACAATGCACATATTGTAAAGCCCTGTCTCTACCCTCAGAAAACCATACGCAACAACGGCGGTTATAATGATGTAAATATTTAAATACCAACAGTACACATATTATAATATTTAATTAGGTGCGACGGTTTCGGGAGTGTGCATTTTTTTTTTTTATATATATAAGAATCAATAGGCTGCAAAACATTGACTACTAGAAGTGGACACAATTTTGTTATTGAGTTTATTCTGTAATAATGATGATGATGATAATGAAAAAAAAATGAGGATACGAGCGAGAGACGAGGGTGACGAGTGATTGATTCTGGTGAATTGGGTTTTTTTTTTTAACTTGAAACTAATATAGCATTGCTCTCGCAAAAACGATTCCGAATAAAAGAGGATGGGTGGATAAATCTCGATTTCTTAATTTCTCTATTCAGTGATTTCGTTTCAGAATAACAACAAATTAATTAATACCGTTTGATTTTGAAATTCGTTAATAAATTCGATAATAACTTACATGGTTTCGTCAAAATGTAATATTTGAACGCTCGTAAAAATCGGTAGTGTAATTCCCGCCGTTACTTACAAGTATGAAAATCTGAGTAACTTATGAAAAATCTAGAGAAAAAAATTCAGGTCTAAGTGATTAAAAATGAAAATGCTCATAAAAGAAAATTCAATTTTCTAAACCTTTTAAAGGTTTTTTGCGACTTCTAAGTACATTTTATTTCACTACAAAGAGCAACTCCTCTAGAATTTTACATTACATATTTCTACCTTAAGTATTGAAAGTGAAAGTTTTATGAATTTTTAACTACAAAAAGTTTGCAGATATTCGTGATTTTGTCAAAATTTAAACTTCAAAAGCTTGTAAAAATCTTTAACGTTTTAGATTTTAGATATTTTATGAGAACGGAATATATATATAAATAAATTTGTATTAAATTTTCAAGATTTTTTGATCGAAAAAAATATTTCATCATCAAATCATAAAAAATAAATAAAATAAGAAAGCTAAAAGATTTAAAATGTCTATAAACAACACCCGAAAATGTTAAAATCTTTTGAAACTGATGGTTACCTTGAATACACAAAATATAGATAATCTTTTTTACCAGAAACCACCCCTGAAATTGACGACTGGCCAAGTCATCGAAACCATCCCCAAAAACACACATACACATACACGTCAAGGTTAAACCAATTCGTCTTTTCATTCAAAAAATAGCGCAAAAAATTAAACCCTTTTAATCAAGTAATATATATTTTTAGTTTTAAATTATTTTTTCTCAATTTAAGAAGAAAGTTTTTGGTCATTCAATTATGCGATTATTAAGAATATAAAAATACTTAAAGTTATTTAAAAACATTTAAAAGTTTATTATAATTTTTTAAATTAAATTTTAAACATAAAACGTACAAATAATAATAGCTTTTTATTTGTTCTTTGTTTTCTTCAAAATAGATGTTTAAATATAATTTAAATCTATGTAGCATTTAAATTAAAAACGAGCGTTTTACACAATGAACATTTATTCCGATAATAATAACATGACGTGTCATTAAGAAAAAAAAACTCTATAACTAAGACTAAAATTTAACGCGAATTTTAGTGGATTAAAATACAAATCGTGAAAAGTGGGCACAACAGACCAAGTTCATATCTGCTGCACATTGCGAAATAATTACAACATATAGATGATAAAATTATTGTCAACGCGAAATCATTCACTAAAATCACGATCGAAAGTCAGTACGGGTTTTTTGTTTTAAGACGAGTTTTTAATGAAAATACGATCATTTGTGAAGGCAATTGTCACGTATTGTGCGTACACGCGTCTTTATAATGATGCAGCTCCGATGCGCAATGTCTGAATAATAACAAGACGGTTTGTGATGGATGAAAAACGGAATGCGAATAAAAAATTTTAACCAAGCTGGCGAACGAGAATAATGGATAAAAATAACGAGCATTTGAGAGTTGATTTTTTTCTCTTTCCTCCGCGCGTCCAAAAAGAGATCTAGAGCAGTTGAAATTACCGTTGAAAAACGCACGAGGATATAAGAAGTAGACGTTTTCCAGCAGCCGGTGTGAAACATGAAAATCCAAACACCAAAGGTTACGTTTTAAAGAAACACAATAATACACGTCACGCGCTCTAATCACGTAAACCCGAACATTGTGTGGCCCGTAAAACGTAAATCGAAATAGTTTAAGAACAAACAAGTCATCGCGAAAAGATTATATGTGCGTATGAAAAAAAAAGAAGATTTTATCATACCAATCAGCGCAGTTATGTGAGAACGCTTAAAAAAAAAAATAGAAACTAATTTATCGTCATTGGATTGTAAATCGATACATGATTTCTTGAAAAATAAAACGGCACTGTTATACGTATGGTCGAGTAACCGATGATTTAAATTTAAGTTTACGTAACGTTAAGGAACACGGATCCAATAACAATGAAAACGATAACGCTCAAACACAATAATGCGATATGGTGTAATCATTTATTTATTTTTTTGTTAAAGTGCAATTTATTATTATACCGTCCCAGATTTTCGTTTTACAAGAACGTGCGACGTCCGGAACAATTGAAAAGTGAAAACGAACACGATCTCCTAAAAACCGTTCAGTCGAAACCATTAAGCGTTGTTTTCGTCGGTTTCAAATATAAATAAATAAATTTATTGTCATGCGCACGTTTTACAGAAGGGATTTTTAGCAACCAACCATATTCGCCGTTATATGTATCTAGATAGTTTGAAAACGTTCTCTGTGTGTCCCGATAAAATGTTTTTATACATGTGTATATAAATACACTAATAACGAGTAGAGTTTCAAACTTAAATATTATATATCAAATTTAATATTTGTACTTTCAAAACAATCACTGCCATTTATGAGTTCTCTCTCCGTAAGGCCATTTTTAGGCATTGATAAGAAGTCGTCGTTTTTCGTTTATAAACGCATCGAAAAATACGAAAAAATAGATTTACATTCATACTAAAAAGATCTAGACGCGAATGGATTTTACTTTGTTTATACGAATGAGTTTAACCGGGTCTCTATATATATATACGAATGGGCGGGACCCGTTTCGCCCAAACTCGACCTTTCCCGTTTCGCCCTTAGCCATTTTAGTCGTTTTAAAATTAAGTTGGCAATGGTTTTTTAATAAGACCACGAGAAAGCGAAACACAATATTTATTACAGACTCGTGCCGGTCACTATATTCCAGAGGACCGTGTTTTTTAATTCTATATCATGGGCGCGCGCGCGATTCAGTAAACATTCAACTACCCAACGACAAACGCGAGTAAATCGTTTTACATGTATTTTAATTAAAAACTTTAATTCTCATCAGAAATGAGTTGTTTAAATATTATACCCAATGATGTCCAGACTTAATCGTATATCAAAATTAATAGCGTTAAAATCCCCCCCCCCCGACCAAAAAAAAGAAGACAAAAAAACAAATGGTAAGACAAGAACATAATGATAAACACATTATGCTTTCGTACAGTAGATCTGATGAAAATATAACCAAGTACGAGTTAAAAAAAAAGCAAGCGTCGAAATTTAAAAAAAAATTATAATTCTGTATTCTGTGATGACTTTCTAAATGGTTTTTATTAAATTTAATTAAATAATTGTTATTATAAATTGTCAATAGATAACAAATGTAAATCCTTCATAAAAGTCGGTCGTCGTGTTATTAAATGACAGCGAAATGAATTCATATTACCGGTAGATATGAAGTGACCGAGGTGAAATGCTGTAATGCGCATTGTGTTTCGCCTCTTCACAGCCAACTTAATTTCAAAACGACTGAAACGGCTCTGGGCGAAACGAATATCTGGACGAAAACGGCAAAATTCAAGTCTAGGCGAAACGGGCTGCGCCCAGACGAATCGACGACAATAAATTCAAACAACTCACTGTTTATATTATGTTTCTCGTATTGTCAGCGCGGATATTCTCGACTCGAACTCGGTCATGATACTTTCAAGAACACCCACCTTGACGGAATGACTGTCGACGAACTATTTAAGAGATGTTCGAAATTCAACACAACTTTGTACGGTATACACATCAATGTATAGAAATATTAATTTAGAATGAATACCGCCTTGAGTACATACAATTCGTTTCGATAGAGAATATTATTATTTTCATATCAATTATAAGTTATATTCTCCGTGAAAATATATAATTTATAAGTACACACAAACACGTCATTCATAAAGCAAATACCGCGTTCCAACGCGATATCAAGTACTAACTTGTACTGTATATAGAAACTGTTTTTTTTTTTTGTATTTATATATATATATATAGCAAAGTGAACCCACAATGTCAATATTATATTATTATACGGCACACGCTCATTACGTATTCATGATTAGGTGTACCGCCGATATGATTTATCGTTGAAAAAAAAAACCTCGTGTCGTGCGTTTCATAACATGTGAATAATTTTTAATCAAAACCATCGGGAATATTGTTGAATATAACAATAACATTTGCGAAAATAACGTTAGAACGCGACCGAAGTAAGTATGTATTATAAATCCACGCGATAAAATTCTATTGGATTTTTTTTAGCAATTATAACAATTACACTCGGCGCTTTCAGATCGCGTCAAATCATTATTGTCGTTCGAGTTAGGTTCGCGAACGCTGCTGATATCGCGTTTGGCGGTAGGTATCTATGACGTGTTGCGCGAGCATTCGGAACAGAACGAAGGATTTATCGCTGCCGTGATGAATTTTTTTTTTCAATTCGAACAACACGTTACGGGTTGGCAGTCTAAACGGGCAAAAAGTTTCACGCAACGTTGCGTCGCGATCGACTGTGAACCAGACGCTGGACACGTCTACTCGACCGAAAGGTTATTGATAGACTCGGAGATAAAAACTACGGAAAGCGCGATAAAATTGCACCGCACCCGACCCGACCGACCGAACGACGACGACGGCTGACGCTACCACCGGTTGTTAACAAAATTTCCACCGTTTCCGGGCGAAAAACGTTCCGCGCCAGAGATCGTTTTGCGAAATGAAAGAAAAACGTGTCGTCATTATGCCGAGAAAAAAATAAAATATATCGACTTACGACGAGACGAGTATTCCCGACGCCCAAATTTCCAAAACGTAAACGATATTTCTCTCTCGGTGGGTGATCTTATCTCGTCGGGTACGATTCGACTATCCGCGACTCTGGTAAAACGAACGCTCGTCTCGCGGCCCGTGTTCCAACTCTCGGAAGTCGACGCGCCATCGCCAGTCCCTTGACGAATATTTTCCGCGGCGCGTACATGTCCAATCGGTATTATCGACACGTCGCGCGTCGCGAATGGGATTTTTCGCCGACCATAATGTTTATAGTTTATCGTCTCGCCCCGTCCCCGTCTAACTGTGCGACGATGATTGTATAAAAACGAAATATATCGAGAAAAAAACAAAAATAATAATAATAATAATAATCTGCAGTACGACGCGCGCTTAAATGATAGCGGTATACGACGCGGTCTTTAATATCGCGATGGAAACAAAACTTAATGGATTTTCAAGAGGGTGTTTTATTTTATTTTTTTTTATTTTTCGCGACAAAAGATACAATAACGACACGTTCCATTATACTACGTTTAAGCTTAAGACCCGCTGACGTGTTACGAATACAATGCGGAACGTGCGTGAAGTTGCCTCCCCCCTCCCCCGGTCATTAACGGATCGACTTCGGACCGACGTCAATATTTCGTTACTCATTTGTAACTCGTGTTTATAACGCTGATTTCGGAATTTACAACTCAAAACTTTGGTCGCTATCAAAGTTCTGGTGATGGCGGCCTAACATTTCATGAAATATTTCATGATTTTATAGTACATGAAATTATCAAACACTAATGATATTGTTATTTAAAAAATAATTTTTTAGAAGTATTTATATTGTATAAATAATATGATGGTCTTTCGTCATCTATTCTCATCCAAAAGTATATTGTTGCATAACATTAAACATAACATTATATTTAAGACTTTCATCGTTGATTTGAATAAATAGTTTTGTATTCATTTAAATTTTATCTTATACTCATATTATTTATTTTCCATGTATTAAAAATAAGTAAAGTTGGACCGAGACATTTTGTACTCCGGGAAAATATTTTTCTGCCATATGGCATATTTTTAATAATTTAAAATCAATATTTAATCATTTATGAAAAACCAAAAATACCTATCGGATTAAGATGGTACGAAATATTCACAGCAAATGAGTCCACACCGCGTCGTCATTAGAACTTTGATAGCGACCAGAGTTTGGAGTTACAAACGAGTTACAAAATATGGACGTGTTGGTCCGAAGTCGATCCATTAATGTCGGGGGACCGACTTCACGCACGTCACTACCGGCTTTATATAATATACGCGATGTTTACGATTTGACATTTTATTTCGTTCAACTCCCCCCCCTCCCCGATCCCGAGCTTTATCGAATGGTATAGTAAATTCGACGTTTAAAAATCGTCCACCAGTCACATATTATGAATATTAATTTAAAAATCGTTGTACGCGACATTATATTTGTCGTGCGCGCAAATATGTTTTTCGACGAGTATAGTAAGTTAAATTTCTCAAGCGCGTAACGCGAATACAATTTAAAATTATTTATTTAACAACGCCGAAGCGCACATAACAACGCAGTACCCGTAACGCCGAGAGAGAGAGAGGGGAAAAAACGAAAGTTTTACCATTTTTTCCCCGCATATACCCGCGTAATATTCTCGCCTAGACCCTTTTTTTCAACAGTCTAAAGAATATTCTCTATTCGTGAAATCATCACGAACGCCGTTATCCACACAACCACCCATATTATACTCAACTTTTATGTATATAACGCGCCACGTGAGCCGAACAAACCCTCTCGACGTATCCAATTTGTAACGATTTTTATTCGGTTATTTTCGCGGCGGACGTGACGGGACGGCGGCGGCGGTAAAAGCGGTCTACTGCGCGTATAAACCGCTCCGGTGTCCGTCAATTGAAATAAAGTATGTAACGCACCTACATAATATTATATACTAGTTATATATATATATTTATAAACAGGGTTGCGCGCCGTAGTATTCCGATGGAAACATTTTCGTAAACGTATTTTTAGATTCCGAGTGGAACGAGGAATTTATTGATTTTACTATGATTTGTGTGTTTTATTTTTTTTATTTTTTTTGTATATGTGTGTGTACACGATAAGTACTCGAAAAAATAGTCCGATTTTCAACTCCAGTGTTATATTCTGGTAGAAAATTCAGTATCTAGTTGATACTTTAAAAAAAGGTAATTTTTCGAATTTTCCAACAGTTTTAAAGTTGTACGTGAAAAACAGATGAAAATTATCATTTTTGAATTTAAAAAAAAAATGATTAGGTATTAATTAGATACCAAATTGAATAAAACTTATTAATTAGCCAATATAACTATGGACTACGTTTACTCTTTTCTATGGACGTGTACGTTTGTAATAAACTAATAACTATTATGAAACCAATTATTTAATTTTCAATTGCAATACTTTGAAATTTTCTTAACAAAAGTACCAACAAATAGTTATCGCGCAGTTTTATAGAAATGAAGACTTCGAAAGTTATTTTTTTCAAAAAATCGTTTAGAGGACAGAGGAAATACGAATTCCTCTCTATAATTCTACTGCAGTATAAAATCGTACCGAAACAAAAACATTAATATCTACGGAGATATCCCTACGGGCTACCCAGTATATAGCGAAATATCGGACAGGTAAACTGGGGTGAGATGTACGTACCTATAAATAGCATTATCTTTTTCCTCGTTTTTTTTTTTCACCCGCAAATAGTCTTATTATTTTAAATCATCCATACACGCGTAACCATACACCTATAAGTATAAATATTATTTTAGTCCTAGCTCAGCACATTTTTTTCCTCCTTTGCCCGACAGACCGGCAGGTCTGCTGCTCTGCCTTTAAATCCTCTTACCCTACACACAGGTGATAAAGACGTTCAAAACGTATGGTTGCCCCTGCAGTTTCCTACGCCGTCCGACGATACGGGTAAGGGTCAGACGCGGGTCGGAGGTCGTAGGCGGGAAAGGATGATGATATACGCGTAGCGTGTACAAAACCTCATACGGATCGCCGGCGGAGTAGAGGTGGCGTAGAGGAGAGAGCATATACCCCCGACGTGAGTAATCGGAAGTCGATACTAATACCGCGGCGGCGGCCAGGTGGCCCTAAACTCCTCGCCCGCGCACACGTCTCGCCGCCATCCATAGAGTCCTTCCCTCTCGTCGTCTTGCCGCCACTGTTGTATAGTAGCAAGTCGCGTAGTCGGCCCACACGCCTGCCTGCACACGCCTCCTCTCCTCGTCCTACGTCCTGCTGCCGCGGCAGCGCACGACGACGACGACGACGACTACGACGTCAATGCACCCCCTGACACGGCCATTAGCGTTTACCAGTACATTTTGACGTACAAAGTTGTTCGCCGGCCGTCTACTCGTAAACGGGGTACGAAGGCGGACGACGGGCAAGGACGAGACGCACAGGACGAACTATCGAGTGGCAGGGAAGGGAGGGAGGCCGCGAGGACAAGGTAGACTCGCAGGAGTAATTAATTTGCGCGTACACTGCAGTCACGACAACGGCTACGTCGATGGGGGCGGGTTAAAATATACGAGAATTCGGCCACGCCGACGGTCGGTTAACCACGTCCGATTTTTTTTGTTTGAAAATGAAAAAAAAATAAATAGAACTCCGCCGTCGGAGAGAGGGGGTGTGCGTAATTATATACGCCGAATATACTATTATTATGCACGCGCCAGTTTTTTTTTTTTTTGTGTGTGTAAAATTTAAAGGTTTGATTTGTTTGCGTAAAGTCACGCGCGCGTACAACTGTTTATTTCTAATAACACTTTGTCGTTTGGCAATTATAAATACGATATTTTATCATTTCGACGCAACTTTTATCATTCGCATAAACACTGGAAATTAAATTGTTTTACAACACGTTGACCGCTAAAAACAACAACAGTTTGTTCCCGAATCTCTCCCTCGCTCGACGTTAAATATTATTATATTATATTTATCGTTACAAAACTAAACCGTCTTGTGGACTTTCAATTTCCAAGTTATTTAATGATGACACATCAAACGCAGTATAGAAGAGGTAGAAGTGGAAACATCGTGCGATGCTGCTATGAATTTAAATAGCTGAATAGGTCGGTTTTCCGTTACCTAAACTAAGCGAGATTATAAAACGGTTAGTCAAGTTAGCCGTTATACATATATAAAATAATATATCCTTACTGACTGATTCATCATTGCCGGTAAAAGGGGATAAAAATAGAAAACGTTTTTACTTGGTCGGATTTTTTTGAAACTTGGCTTACATACTCTGTAATGCGTTACATGAAATTTGCAAATGGTAAAATGTCTATTTCTTCATTTTCCAAAACTCAACTCCAAAGGGAATTAAAAGAGGTAACGTAGGGTAAGTAAAAATGGAAAATTTTGGAAAATTAAGTAATAGATATTTCATCATTTCTATTACAGAGTATGTATGCCAAGTTTCAAAAAATCCAACTAAGTAAAAATGTTTCTATTTTTACCCCTTTTAAACCCCTTAGTGGATCTTTGCATCATAAAACTAAACTACTGACCAAATTTCGTAATTTAATTATGATGAATCAGTCAGTTAGTCAGGACATGTTATTTTATAAATAGGTATGAAAAAGTAACTATTTAAGAATTATTTCATGTAAATCCAACGCGTGATTTCAATCAAATAAATGTTAATATAAAATAAATTATTTAAATTACTTTTACTGTTCAAAAAATGTTCTCCGAAAATAAACAAATTAATATTTTAAAATCATTTACTTTTTTAAAATAAATACTATTCTCATTGATAATTATTGTAAACGAAATACTATAGTGACTACAAAATTATATGCAAATGTTTGCAGTTTATCAATCTTCAAAAATGTACTTTAAGTATTTTTACTCAAATTATTTAAACAAATTTTCTAGAAAACTAACTGAGCTAATAAGATAACAATAAGGTATTTTTCTTTTACTGGTTAAATATGAAAACTGTAAATATAATGTAAATAAGAACAGTGTTAATTAAGTAACCAAACTATTTTTGAATAACAACAAAGATATTCTATGCATAAATGCAGAAGTGACCCACCCATACGGTAAAATAAATATGCTTTATATACAACTTATAACTAGATTTTTAAAATGTAATATTTATAATTATAAAAAATGAATTATTTAAGTATGAATATATTTGTATTTCATAATGAAAATAAAATTATTATAATTTTTAAAATTCGTTTCTGTTTAGTTATTTTTATGCATGAGAATAAGTAAGTAGAATGCCTATAGTATAATATTTCAAAGGATATTTTGAAAACAACAAAATTTACTGACCAATAATAATAATAATAACAATAGTAAAATGAAATAATAATCTTAAAGTTCAAAATATCCTCTGTATTCATACTTCCGACCTACCTACCATAATATGAAACCGAAGCTTATGCGCATTAGCTTACCCGCGTACATACATCACACGTTTCGTACACATTGAATTATAATCATATTATCTTTACATAAAAGGAAATATTTACCTCTTTGTCTGTATTCGCAAAACTTTTGTGTAAATTATGTGAATAGGTTCAAATTTTGAATCTGGCAAACCACCGTACATCTCCATCCCACCATCCCTCACAAAAGATTAGATACAATTTCTAAACGGGTTCAAAAAACAGGCTTCTATTGTAATAGAACTTTGAGGTTTCCGAGTGTGTTACATTTTTATTGTTATGGCCGTGGCATAAAACGCCATATATATTTTAGTATTATCGTAGTGAGTCGTTATAAGATTGTTTTAAACTTTTAGCGATAATCAATGGTTGTTATGAAATTATCGCGAAACTTTGCGGAAACGATACGAACTCACCTATTCGGAGTACATAGTATTAGAAACAGCAACCCGAAAAATACGTTAAATACGCCAGGGAGGAGAAATAAATTAAGAAATGTTGTTTTTAAATAAAGTTTTCAAATCCAACGTCCAATATTTCTTCTCGAAATACACAATTTTTCCTAAATATTTGATTAATCAATTGTACTACTCGAAAACGTCAATTTACTAGCGTTATGCGCGCACGTGGTAATCTTACCGAAACCGAAATTTCAAAGGAATGGCTGGCGCAATGGAGAAAAAAAAATAATATTATTCCCGACGATTTTCCAAAGACGATTTCCAACAAAACTTTGTTTTACCGTGACATAATAATATATAATATATTATAAACTACACGCTCAAATCCTAATATTAGCACATCGTGGCGTTTATTTAAAAAAACAATCTATGATTTCTCGTACGGACAAATGTACATAATAAGTACACAATGTTCAAGAGTTGAAAAACGAGGTATGTACGACACACGTGATTTAAGACTAGGTATAGGAAAAAATTGAAGAAAAAAAAACGTAAATATAAAGGAAGCAAATGATAAATAATTTTTTTTTTAAATTTTATAAACCGTAATGCCAAATTGTACTTTCAATTCGAACGTGTCAACTGCTCGACATGCTTTCTGGAATTTTCTATAGAAGGGGTACTCGACAAATAATTTATTTAGAAATAATCAAAAAAAAAAAAACCTCGACTACAGAATATTATTATATTCTTCGGAGGTTCTCCAGTCCGAAATAAGTTTTAGTTATCTACAACACGTATATTTCTATACCACACTATTCCCGTTGTAATCATCCATCATGACTTTCATTGCCACAGTTAACAACTGGCCATTGTTGATTTAATAAAACATTGTTTAATGATATTTTAGCTTTCGTTCCGAGAGACATAACGCCAGTAATATATATGGTTTTATTAAATTTAATTACTTAAATCTCAGACTATTATTTATAGCATATCTCCTGTTGCAGTATTCATCAAGCGTTACTCGGACGAGTTCTTTACTTTAGTAATGTTTATTTGGACATATCGACTGAAGCAACGTAAAATTAATCGATTAGGTATTCGTTTTTTAATCATTATGTGACAGAATTACGTAGTTTATCAAAACACTCGTGGCAGATCTCAAAATACCTTGGAATTCTAAAAATGTTTAATGTATTTTTCATACGTTTTGAGGTCGATTTTACAATTATTTATTTTACGATTACCCAACGATAACGTTTTAATAATATACGAAAGAAAAACTACTTACAATACAAGTAAATACCACACTATCTATATTCTATAATGCATTAAAAACTCCGTTTGGAAACGTTACATTTAATTACAACGATGGCCTAATATCACCTATAATTGTTTTATGGTTCAAAGTTTAGATAATAACAGTAAAAACAATATGGCAAAGATCGCGTGGTAATTATTCAAAAATATAAATCATTACGCCCGTCATTCATTGATGTGGTAAGCAGTTTAACTCAGATCAAAGCAATGCATGCTCGTGCATTTACGAAACAAACGCATTACCTCTATTTTAGATTTGATGGGCGTTGGCTCTTCAACGAAAATAGTATTAAAAAACCATCATTGATTTATCCATGTTCGTCCTAGAACGTTTTTCATTTAATTAGATAGCGATATTATTACGGCGATCAATAATAACCGTTTTTACTGCGCCGCGACAATTTAACGTACGATTTGAATTTTTCGAAAGATCAGTGGAAAAATTGACCTCTGAATTGTGTTTTTTTTTTTTCGTTTTGATTTATTCATGAAATTTCTACTACACATGTCCGTGTACCCTACCATAAGTCGTCGTGACACATTGCAACCACGTCGGCGAAATAATGCAAAAAAAAAAAAACCATCCTTTTTTTTTTTTGTTGTTGTTGAAAAATACCACCATCATATAATTTTTCCCCGGAATGTCAAAGTTTTTTTTTTATATTTGTAACAAATTTTTCGGAGCAAACAAAAATATTCGTCACAAAAACAAAATCGTGACGTGCCAACCGTCCAGCACACGAATAATTTCAACACTACAATAACCCGTGATATGGAAAATTGGGGCCGTCGCCGTCGTGTACGTCGTCAGTGTCGGTCACTCCGAATAGGTTTTGAACCGGCTCGTTTCGGACGTTTAATTAAATCAAAAGCATTAGCTAATTGAAAACTTTAAGTTGAAATACATTTGTTGTACATCTCTTGAATTTATAAATACGCGTCACGGTGATATTTTAACGATAGGAACAGTCGAACGCGTGTTTTAGAGGAATTACAACACTGCAGTTTGGCGTTTCATCAATTCGAGTTTAATCTTGTAAAAATAATAATACAGGCAGCATTTTAAAAGCTTTACGTACAAATCATAGTTTCGTAGGCACACTGTGATACTCTGAGTTTGGCGAATAATTACAATTCGCTGCTCTCGCAAAACGGTACTAAGAGTGGCTTACAAAAATAACATTAACTCTAAAGTATATATGTGTATAAGAAAAAAACGACTATTACGTAGTCTACCATTAATCTCTAGCCGAATGAACAAGCGTTCTCATTGTAATGGAAGTGGCAAAAAGAGG
This sequence comes from Drepanosiphum platanoidis, assembly GCA_948098885.1. Lineage (NCBI taxonomy): Eukaryota > Metazoa > Arthropoda > Insecta > Hemiptera > Aphididae > Drepanosiphum > Drepanosiphum platanoidis. The sequence goes on from OX402529.1 coordinate 14,591,532, forward strand.
TAGGGGGAAATGACCGATTGTAACTTTGCGCTTCTTTAACGACAGCCAACGTTTTCAGTCCACATTCAGAAATACCGAGGATCGAATGCCTACATTGAAACGTGATTAAAACGTACTCAGTCGATTGGCCCATTTTAGACGTTTTGTGTTTACTGTGCGCAAGCCGTGGCAGATGCCACGATGTATATAAAATAGAGTAATAAACATTTTACGAGCATTTGTGAACCGCGGACAAACACATTATCGTCGGCCTGGGGAAAATCAGTGAGCAGGAGGAGACCCGGGGGGGGGGGGGAGAAAAAAATGATTGTAAATTAATCAGGGTTATTGTTTATTTTAACCATTGAACCATGGAGTCTGTTTGGACGGCCGACGATTGATGTACCGTCTATTCGAGGCCATTTGCCAGCAAAACATATCGTCTTACAATAATGACGTTCATCTCTGTCAGTGACGTCATGCGAAGGACGGGAAAAATAAAATACTATTATTATATAAATATTTTTTCTACAGACCGTCGTCGTCTTTGCCGTCCATATTTCTGTTTCATTAGACCTCAGGTTTCTCGCAATCAATAAGTCGGTCGTGATTGGGAAATGAACGCGGTGGAAAGAAACGGTAGAGGGAAATAAATTTCCAAACAGTTGTCATTGTTCCCGTCCCTGGCGGCTCCTGCGCTAATTGTGTTCACTCTTTGGACAACGAGGTCTAATCGACGTGGTGGGGAGAAGTGGAAGGAAAACTTTTTATAAACTTTGTACTTTGTTCGCATACGGCTCCTACTCCTCCCCCGCTTCATCACTCTATCTACCAAACTATAGTAGTTTCCTCTGAGTTTTCAAAGAACGGTTATCCGGATGTTTGAGGAATACGAGTTCTGAAAAGATGAAACCCGAGTACTGGGGATTGTGAGTAGAAACCAAAACAAAAGAACAATATACATATTTAGTTCATTTTTCTTTTCTTTTCCTTCCTTTTTTTTCCCCGAGAAAATGTAGGCCATTGGAAACTTAATGATTCCTATGGCATTCTTTGTCAGAAATCTTATTTTCGGGTAGTATTTATATTTAAGAGTCTTAAAGTATGTTTCCTATTATGTGCCATAGTTTCCTTTTAAACTTATAACAACGGGACGTATTATCATCAAAATATCGAATATAATTTATGTTATTATTAAATATATTGAAAATTATAGTAAATACATTGCACGCGCATATTTATTTCCCAAGATATTTCTAATTCCTATTAATTTCAATCTACTTATTGTCTTTTATTAGACTTCTATTTGAACATCAGGAAAAACAAATGATAATTTTAATGAAAAAAATAACAATTTGTATATAATTTAGCAAAATTAATTAATAAGTAAAAAGTATTAATTTTAACAATAGAAAGAGAGAGAAATCGTAAAAAGCTACAAATAAAACTAAACAATTTTAATTATTCAAGATTTTATCAAAAATATTTATGTTTTTAATGTTTGTAATTCTCATTAAATTCTCTACAACTTAGTTTTATAATTAGAAAAGCAGTATTTGTTTTACATTAATGTAGTTTGTATTTGTGTTCATACACAATTTTTTTTCGGTTATAGTATTCTAAAAATTCCATTTATAGATTAGAATGCATAAATTCTCTAAATTTTGGGCATACGTCACATTTTAAGTTATCAAAAACGTAACATTACATCCAATATTAATTATAGGCTTTATTTGAGCATTATATACTTTTTTTAAAAGTTTTTAATTGAAATCGACGGCTCAAATCATATGTAGATCTATCAATCAACATTTGTTGTTTTAACTTATTAAAGTCTTCGTAATTTAAAAATTAATTCAAAAAATTTCCCTAAAACTATTGAAAAAAACCAGACAATTTTCACAAAATTCGCTTAAAAACAAATTAAATTTATTATTTTTTCCACGGATTAAAAGGAAATTGAAAAAACAACTTGTAATTATCAGGCATAGAGAAGATATTTCAGTAAATCATATAAATGTGTTATGTTTTCATAACGATTTTTTTTCTAAATCATAATACAAGAAAATTGTTTAGTTTTTCCTTTTGTTTTTCATAAAATAATTATCGATTGTTAATACTTGGACATTAAACCTACAAGGCAAACCGTATAGATTCTTATAAATTACGGGGTCGAAAAACGAACATTTCGGTACAGTCAGTTTTTTTAAATTATCTAATGTTTTTTCTACTTCGCGTAAACACTACAGTGGTTGTTGCAAATACTTTTATTTGTATTTCTTTTAAGACAATCAACTATATAAGCCTCGGTGGCTCAACCAACTTTTGTATCTCATCCAAAACCTATATCCGGCCGTCTTTTTAAATTAATGTTCAACAAAACTCGACCATAAATAATTTATTTTCAAATAACAGCAAGATGTAGACGCTCAATTAAAAATTAAATACGATATAGTTATAATTAAACTTTACTTCAAAATGTACAGAACTCCTAAAAATGTATGCCTAAATGGAGTAATCCAAGTAAAGCATATAATCGGATAACACTATTTCTCATCAGCCATCCGTTCCTAACAAAACTAGTCTTTAATTTGCAAATTCATTTTAAATCAAACAAATAAGTAAAATCGTAATTTATCATATAACTAAAGAGTAACGATATCACAATAAATAAATTATTATCAGTTTCGAGAAAACAAAACCCGTTTAAATATATAAATATAAATAAACTCAAAGTATTACTTTTAAACTGAAAATGTTTATTAGCAAGTGAAATAATCATGACCTGTTAACTAAAATGTTAAGTTGAAGAGTCAGTACGAACACATGCGGGCAGTGTATATTAGACTGGAAATTATTTTTAAAATTAATTATACCATTTTTTTGTAAAAACCTTAAGTTTTTATATCGTTTATCTCTATGTAGTCGAAGTATTTTATTTTTTACTTTTGACACATTTGAAATGAAACATTAAAAAAATCAACTTTGTAATATTCCATGCGGCATATTTGATAATATAATTCGTATTTTTATGTAATAGGAAAGTAGTTTTAAAGTAAGCAATCAAATTCGGAACAATTTACACCGACGTGTAGCATACCTTTTATATTCACATGTTACACACCCCTGTCATTAAACTTTTCAGTTAAAAAAAAAAGTTATTTTCACTCGGCTCACGAATTTTATAGGTACTCCATAATCAAATTTCAATCAAAGCACATTAATAATTAATGTTAACAATTTTTTTAATTTTTTTTTTTCAATTAAAATTTATTTCACCGTTACAATAAAAGCATATTTGACGTTATGGATTTAAATTAAATATTACAGATAATTGAATTGGATGAAATATATAATAAAGTGTATTCATAATATCAGATTGTAACGACACTATTTAACCGTTATTGCTATTCTTCCATGATCAAGTAATGAAAGTTATTTTAGTAAAATAAATTGTTGCCTTTTTCGTAGACAAAAACAGTTTTTGTCAACGACTCTGTGAACTGGGCAAAAAACAATCAAAAGAAACCATAAAGTTTTCAGACATTTTCAAGCCATCCGAAACGCGTCTTTTAAAATCGAAAAGGATACCCGACCACATCTCGAAAACCAGATTTTACGAATCCCCCTCAGTTCGCTTATTCCCCCATGGTAAAAATATTAAAACCATAACCATCATACAAACAAAAAATTAAATATATATAATTTTCATTATATATTTTTAACATTGCAATTAATAGTTCGTTCACAGGACATGTGATGTTAATAAAATTGTGAGTATGTACCAAAATAAATGAGACCATAACCGAACCATGACCAAATTAAAGAAAAAAAATAGTAATTAGTGTTCTAAATTTTATTTTATTAGGCACTATATTTTCCTGCTAATATTAACCCATTTCATTACCCATTTGTAAAAACAATATCAACATTTGACCGTCGTAATGGCCACCCATAATTTTAAATTTTAAGCATAAAAGAGATTATTTTTAGTAAACATGTATACGCGTTAATCAAATATTAGATACTAATGGAATATTAATTATAAATTTATAATCATCCAAAGTTTAAACTGAAATAACGAAGAAGTGTAAACAATTTCTTCCTTTTTTTCAGATTACCTCACTTTCTCTGTGATATATATATTTATATAAAATGCATACTGCCCAAACTTTATTATAACTAATCAACTGAAATAGTTACAGTCTGGCATAATATATTTACACCTATTTTATATACCGTTATGAACGTGATGAAACAAAGGGAGAATCAATACGACTGTATTAAATAAAAAACGCAATATAGTGTATAGTAAAAATCACACAGAAATAAAACACAAATCAATAACATTTCAGCCTAGTTTGCGTTAGAGGAATCTCAACCCGTGTGGGTGCGGGGGGAGGGGAACTGATTACCATATTAATAAATAGCAAGATTCAAAATAGATTTTATATCGACACGTCAAATAATTATTGTTTCACGTTTTTACGGTACGACGACGTACCATTACGTACGGACGACAATTACCACCACAATGGTTAGATTAGGTTAGTAGTTAGAAAATTACGCAAAATCATTTAAAAGGCCGCGCTCGTATTGAACCTTAAAACCTAATCTAACAAATACAATTGAGTTCCTATAGGTGTTACGACTATAACAGTTACCAATAAAAACGTTTTCCTTCTCATTTATATATTCATGTGTGAATATCATTTTACTTGATCGTTTTTAAAAAAGAATTTTAAAATTATAGTTTTAAACTAAAGTCGGGACTCGATTCAGATATAATACAATAAAACTCAACTAGGAGAATGTCAATATCGTGTGGTTTTCTTTATCGACGGGAGAGGGAGGAAAGCACTCGGATTTAAATGTACCGACTTAAAAGTGTAACCACTCTCGGCGTTCGTACGAGTACAATATTATAAAAAAAACATCGTGTGGAACGCCCGACGCGTAAACGTCGTTATCCGTTTGTTGTGAGGTAGGACTCGCGCGTCACGCGAAACGATACCGCGTTCAATATTTATATAACGCGATAGATAATAATAATATGATAGTGTTATATAATCGATCGAAACGCGCAGTTCGGACGAGACGTTTCGAGAAGAATAATCGGTTTTGCGGAGAGCAACGCGGGGTCGACGATAAAAAAAAATAAAAATAAACCGTGGAAAACTTTCGACGGGAACCGGCCTTCGTGTGTTCGTTCAATATTTATCGTCGTCCGCGCCAAAGTTGAACGACGAGGTCGCGTGTAAATATACGTTGTTCTCGCGCGTCACAGACACGGTACTGCGAGGTGTACGCGAAATTTCGTACAAATAAAAGTTTGGCCCCGCGGGACGGTCCGCGGCGATGGCGTTTCGGTATCATAACGACCTCGCCGCCGTTTCGACATCTCGTCCGTGCGCTTCGGACAAAACAGTTGCAGCGACCGACGACGACGACGCGGTTTAAATGCATTCGGAAATCATGAATTTCAGATGAGAGTGGTAACGTAAACGAGCCAAGTCGTTTTTTGTGGGGGGGGGAGGGGACAAAGTTCCAAAATAACACTCAGAGAATTAAAAAAAATGTAAAACACGTCATATGAGTACGATTGGTTTCCACGGGCTAAATTATATGACTTATTATTAGACATATCAGCCCGTATAATAAAAGTCCATATCAATTATGACTCTAGTTTTTACGTTACAATCTTTCCTGTTTAAAATTGCTCGTGTAAAAGAGCGTTTGCAAAATGTACTGTTTTTAAATCAAAATTAAAATCATTAAAGAGCTCCAAGGTAGATTAATGATTATTGTGATATTAAAAAACACCGCGTTGCTATTGAAATCGACACAGAAGAGTATAGAAGACGTAATTGAAAATAATTGTATGATCTTATTTTACCAGTCAAGATAGGACTCGAATTATAATATTAAATCCACATCAATAACAGTATCTTTATATCTTTAACAAAATAAAAATAAAAATAGTAGTTTTTATATTTTTATGTGAAAAAAGTTGAAAAGCCGAGGTATTATTTTCTAATTAAAAACAAAAAATAACAATGCGTTTTTAAAGCAACGATGTGAACATTATTATTTCAAACTTATTAAGGCATTTTTTTTTTAGAAAATGGGCACGTTTTACTAGCCACATACTCTGCGACCAAAGTCGAGTAGTTTGGAATCCATATTATATTAATATCAGCAGACGACTGCGTCTCATTTAATTGACATTAACAGTGGAGGCGGACGTCATCCGTCCACTTCTTTTAGTAAGCATTTTCCTCAGACTTATTTTATTCGAAATAATTGTCCTATCTCACGGATTTTAAATAATTAATCATTTTCACTAATTTAGTAGTTCTTATAATGTAAAACGATGTTTTTTTTTGTTGACAAGGAATATTTTATTTTCTATAATCTCTCTATATATATATATATATATATATATATATAATTTGAGTATGAAATTAGGTCAGTAGTTTCATTTTATATAGTAGAGAATCCTGAAGGATATTAAAAAAATCACAGATCGTGTTATAACACAAGGACTATTGTTCTTAGAAAATCGAAACAAAACAAAATATACACAGATCTGTGCAAAAATATCGATACGAGTATGGTGTCATAAAAAGTGGTCGGGACTTACCGTTAATTATCGGTCTCTTGTATTTCAATTACATCGTTTGCACGTTCGAAATTTGTTTTTACTATAGTCTTCTTTCAATTCAACCAGCACTTCGACGTATAGAAATATACGTCGTCGATGGGGCATAGGGACCACGAAATCACAACGCATGTTTTCACGATCGTTGTCTTCGATCTCATTCGAGATTAAAGGAATTAAAACGCGAGAACAATAAATTATCGATAAACGAAGACGAACGAGACACCGAGTCAGAGTATGAATATATCACGGAAACACTGATGCCGATTTCGTTACGAATTCACGACGGCCCTAAACTTTCACTTTAATCGTATGCGTCACGGCCAATAGGCGGAGCCTATCGTAAACAGCCGAGCAATGACAACATATGTACCTGCGATCGTAATCGACCGTCCAATGAAAAAAGTTCTATTGTATTCGTTCTGTTGTTCATCGCACGCACGCGATTTCCGGTAAAGTTATGTAATAATGTGACATTGCATAATCAATACATTTTGGTAAAGATCGTCGGATTTTTTTATGACATAATAATCTATAAATATAAAATCCAAATCGTTGCATCTCAAAAGCTACACGAACTAAACGGACTTGAAATTCGGAACAGTGATTATGCTCTAGACGAGCAATAAGAAAGGATTTTTGAAAATTCCATCCCCGGGGGGGTTAAAGGTGTTAAAAAGGGTAAAATTAGCCGGAGCTTTGAGTATGAAATTTGTTAAGTAGTTTCGTTTTATATAGTCGAGATCCCCTAAGAAAGTATTTTCCAAAATTTAACCCCTAAGGGAGTTAATAGGGGTAAAAGAGGTAAAAATGGAAAAAAATCACTTTAAATCCTAACCCCTTCCCCGACTTATTTTATTAAAAAATAATCGACTCTCGCGGATTTGAAAATTTAATCATTTTCATAATTTTGTAGTTCTCATAATGTAAAACACGATGTTGAATAAAACTTTTTCCTCGACGAAAAATATTTCTAAAATTTTAATAATCGGCGCCAAAATGACTGTTATCGGTTATAGGTAGGTTAGACTAACGAATTATTACCAAAAATCACAAAAACTATACACGAAAATAATTAGTATATTATATTAAGTACACGTACTTTAAACAGTTTAAACTCTGTAGTAATAACGCTTTGCGAGCCTTGTCCGAGTTAATAGGCAATATTTGTGCGAATCCGATTTCGAACGGTTTCGATCACCGATTCACAGCAGAGTATTGCGAATAACGATTTATAAAAACTATATTATACCCGCAGCAGAGAGTGGAAGTGCACTCGGAGTGCAGACTTTTTCGTATTAAACAAAAAGCTGAGGAAACGACGGCATTACTCGGTCACGTCTTATGCCAAAAACCCCACCACCTTATTCCGGAAGGATAATACGAGTTCATTGTAGGAAAAAAAAACTGGGTCGAGCCGCTGCAGTTGATTCAATAACTTCCTACGTGTATTGTACTCGTATATACGGTTCCGGGACCACGGCTTCTTCGCGTATCAACGTGAAAGAAGAAGCCATATTATGAGCGCAAATACAATCGAGGTATTCGACCTCAGTTTGCGATAATTGTATGGTAATACAATAAATATGCGAATAATATTCGTTAGATATATACTTATCGTATCTTTAAAATTATTGAAAATACACACGATAATACTTCCGATAGTCAATCGAAGAGATACCGTCCGTAATAATCATTATTACAATTACTGATCATATCATTATTACTGATTCGTTCAGATTTTTAAGGTGGCTGAAATATTTGAATACATACGATTTATAAACGCCACGCACTTACGTGACGCATTCAAATTATAAGCATGATATTATGATAGAAGCGCGGCGTACAATTCGATTCAGTAAAAATAATTAAAAACATTTGCATTTAAAACATTCTAATGAAAAAACTTCCGACGAGATTTTTCCTAAATACTTGGAGTTTAAACATAAGAAATAAGGTAAATAAAATAACATTTGATACCAAACTTTAAAGCGTAATTGTAAGATAAGACTTGGAATTTTAATGGCCCACAACTTTACTCTGGAAACTTTTTTTACGAAACACCGAAAGTTACGGTATTACCGACGAACGACTCTATTTTATTTATTATTGTTATTATTATCATTTATTATCATATTTTTATTAATTAAAATATTATATAATATTATTCAACTTTTTAATTACATTTCATGAATTCATAATAGTACATATGACATGCAAATACCCGTAAACTACGAAAGCTTAAAATGTCACTAAATTCTTATTATGACAAATAATAGACCAACAGTGATTTTTATTATGCTCATGAATAATTCTTACTTCTTAAAAAAGTATTATAATTATAATATTCTAAATAAAACAATTATAATACTTCGATATTATTTTATAAATAAATCATTATATTTATACGTATTTAATTTTAAAACGATTCATAAGTATCAAAAATGTGTTTAATAAGTATGTATATTAGATTGTTAATTTTTTTTAAATTATTTTTTGTACGTACATACAGTGGCGGCTCGTGCCTAGGTGTGCAAGTACGCGCACAACACATCGATCAATTTAGATATAATTGTAAAAATATATTTTTAATTTTAACACAATAACTGTACTGTATTTATTTTAATTGTAAAAATTAATTTTAAAAATATTTTACGAAAACGCTTAAAAATAAAAAAACTATTCCTAAAATTTAGTTGAGTTTAATTTAGTAACTAAATTTTAAAAGTAATACTTTCGAATAATATAACTGATGCACACCAATCTATATGCCATATCGACGTATCGACGTTATTCTGTTAATTTTATCATATTTTCTATTTTTTCAATCATTATCGTTAATATTATTGCTCGGGTGAGGTATACGTATATTATACATAAATATTGTAATAACGATATTTTACAATTGAACTTGATTATTTTTTTAGTTGGACATTTTTAATAACTGCATTCCACTAACTTTGAATACCACGAGTCACTACTACGGAAATCATAAATATTTTACGGATTGGACGTTATAAAAATATTTTTTGTATGTAAAATAAATAAAATACAAATGCGTATTTTAACAGAAAAATTTTAATTACACAGAGCAAAATTAACATAAATATTAAATATATATATCATTTATTTTTTTAAATAATTTTGCCTACACAACCATATTATTAGTGAATCGAATCTATGAGGGTAATATTATGAAATAAAATACTGATAATGAGTAAAAACATTTCGCGTTCATAAGTGTTAAATGAATAAAAAAAATGTCTACAAAATTTAATTGTTATTAGTATTTTTTTATTCATTATGTTCAGTTTTTTTTAACTTACTTAATAGCCATTAGTACATTGAAATAATTCACGTTCTATGGATTGTAAATATTATTATTATTTAATAAATTTAGAAACAATAGTTTTCAAATTCACTACGAATATAGAAATAAAATCTAATTAAAAAAGAATCAAACATGTTCGTTCTCATGATGACAGCGTTTAATTCGTTTTAAAACAATCATTATAACTAATGATTTATAAGTTAGACATCGGTCCTAATCATTTGCGATTTATTGATTATAAAAAAATAGTATTCGAGGAGTAAATGGACGAATAATAGATTTTTATATCTGTAATTCAATACTTTAAATGTATCAAATTTTATAAAACTCAACTTATTTACATGTTACTTTAAAAAAATAATTCAACACTTTTTGACACAGTTCAAAATATAACAGAGAAATAATTATTTCGATTCTAAACTAATATTAGGAATATTTATAACAAAAAGAGTCAATATTACTTGTGTTATTAAAAATTAATTATTTCTGTCCATAATAACGTAAATTCGCATTAGCATGATAAACCTTTTATGTATATATAATTATTATTTCCATCAGATCAAAACTAAATTTGAATAAATATCTTTAATTGAATCATAGAAAATGCTATTTTAGACTCAGAACGAAATAAATAATAAATAGATATTATATTTATATACAAAAATAAGTAGGTACGTTCAACGGTTAAACGTCCAAAAGAAATTATACTGGGCGGAGGACGAAGTAAGTTCATTTTTTCTAACTACAAAAGAAAGTGTCCACTAAATGCATTTATTGATTTAAATGTACAGCTTACGATTAAAATGATACCAATACTTGAATTAAATTTAATACAAAATATGGATTTTGGGCAGTCATGCTGAATGACGATAAAGGTTGCTAACCATTTTCTACACACCATTTGGTAAACATGCAACCTTGCATTAGTCATGTCTCATAGAACGAAAATACGAAATAGATATCCATACTACAAAACCTAATGATATTACAACCTACTCATTCGACCGACTTCAAATGGCTAATGTTATATTCAATTTGAGTCACATGAAATTCAAAATATTTAAATTAGTTGTTTCGTAAACCACATTTTAAAAATAAAAATTATTTACACATTATAAATTATACATACATTAATATATACGTATATATTAATTAATTAATTATTTTAAATCACTTGATTATTAATGATTCCGTTAAAATTATCGAATCGTATATTTAAAACTGGCAGTAAGATCAATACGAGTAGTTCAATACATCAACGAAAAAAGTTGAAAATCGTAAATATTATTGTATGTAAAAAAAAAAAATGCTAACGAATAAAATGAAAACATTTTTTGCGTACCGTTATAAGTACGTTATCATCATAAAAATTATCGTCAATAAAACATTGTTCAACAATTGATACCTTTTACGATTGTAGCTTTATTAATAATGTGTTGAAAAGCCTGCGATGAGTTATTATACAGGTGCCAAAAGAATGAGCATTCTATGGTATTTATCAAATCAAAGTTGAAACTTTTAGAACACGGAAAGGAATAAGAACTTTTTTTTTAATTGTTCCAAGTTAAAACAAAATAAATGGTATTAAAATATGAATACATGCAATGTGTCGTGACCGTTGTACGACGGTAAAGTGTATTAACGGTTTAAAAATGTTGAAAATCACGTAAAACACGAAGATATTATATACTCGTATATATATGTGTGTGTGTGTGAGTGTGTTATATTATGTCCCGAAATGTGATAATTCCACTTTTAATCAAAGTCGTATTACACATATCTCATTAAATACCATAGTCTGCATAGTATATATATATATATATAACGATAACAAAGCTTTACAAAACGACGATTACGTAAGACGAGTTTTGCGCATAAATTAGCCATGCAAAAATAAGAGAGATTTGGATTACTGACAATTTATATAAACCAAAGTAATGAATCAACGGAGAGCCGCCGCGCAAAAGTGGGGAGAACAATTTTTTACACAAACCCACTGTCTCATATCCATCTCCGGCCGGTTCGCGAAACGAATATAATACGGAGTAAAAAAAAAAGACACTTGAAATGTCCGCGTTAAATTTACATGCGATTTACAGTCTATTAAACTATTAAATCAACAAACACGTAATCGCGTAGCGAGTTCAACTATTACGAGAGACGGCGGAGGAAAAAAATTAGACCACCGTTGATGCTAATGTGAAAAAGTCGTGAATTATTTATGTTTTCATAAATATTAAGCTTGCGTGATTCTCCTTCGTTGTGTTTTTTTTTTCCCCCATTCTTTTCGGTTTATCGTTCACCATTTCACTTCTTGTGTTCCCTACAGTTATCCGTGTGGATGTAATTTTATTTTTTTATTTTTTTATTTTTTTACCATCATTATCCGTTCCTAAACGATAAAATATATAAGGCTCTATGTGCTAATGAGTCATTTTTATTTATTCCCGTTCGTCACGCGATCGCAGACTTTTGCAAAAATTTATTTAATTACTGGCGGTTTAATATTTCAATTGAAAATATTTTACCCGGTCGCACGCGTCCCGGCGGTTAGGGCGCTCTGCAATTGAGCGGTGATAAACGATCGAGCCTGAATAAGGCAATGCGACAAAACACTGCGTTTTTTTTTTTCTATCTGAGAGTAGACTTCTTGCAATCGCAGCATATACAAATATTTATATAGGTATAATATTATATATTATAGCCACGTGGAACTCAATTTGAGCACTCGTAAAAATCGAAAGATCTGACCGTAAATATCACGTCTAGAGAGACATTAAAAAATAATAATAATAGATTTATTACGACTGGAACGGGTTGAAAAAAAAAAAAGAGGAAAGATAACGTAAAGCCGTAAAAAGTTTTATTAGTATTCCGTCAGGTTCGTACGGTATTCAACTGTCGTTTAAACTTCGTAGATTTTACTTCGTTAGTTATAATCCCCGTTAAGCCGTAATTTACTCTGATTAATCGACGAGAAAACATTTTCACGTGCAAATTTAAGAAATCAACTAGGATTCCACACGACTTTAAATTGTAGATTATTCTTATCGTAAAACTTTCATACTGTATGTATACAAAAAAAATTTCATATTGAGTATACGTACTCGTATGTACCTCGAAAACAATTTAACTAGGTTAACGCGAGTTAAATATATTTTTATGCACACGTGCATTATTGGACATGATAATATCATACACATAATTATATTTTTCAAGTTTATTCGTAACCTTTATATTTTAAGGCACTATGCAATAATGGGTTGTCGTGGATATAATTCGACGGGTTTTTTTTATTTTTATTAATATAACATTGTAATTAAAACGTGATACACCTTTGTTATTGTTACGAACGATTTATTTTAGTACTCGACGGTGTAATATTATGTTATCTCCGAAAGGCATCCAAACCATTAATTTTTATCTTAGTGCAACCGTTTCCAAATTGAACAGCTCAAGGGAGGCGCGAACCCTTGACAGGAGACGTGCAAGTTAATTTATCGTGCGCGTATTTATTAATACTATACCTACTCCTACTAACAACAATTTAAAATTAATGTTTAAATTAAAACCAAAATTATTTATGTGCATTTGTTATTCCGAAATTGCTACCGAGACTGATTAAATGTAAAACAAATATAGGTAGGTAAGAAGATTTGTTTGTTATTTATGTACTCATTACTACTGTACCAATAAATTGATGACAATGATAAAAATAAAACAAATTTAAAGACTTTAAAAAATTATAAAATTTTTTTAAACAAGTTTTCATTTATATTATGAATATTACATAGGTACATGAAAGTGGGCAGACGAAAAAGTTTATGAGCCTCTAGTAGGTTAATATGCTTAAGAAAACATAGTTCACTCGATAGTTAACATACAGCAAGAAAATTATGCAACATAAAACCAAAACCATTGAGCTTTACTTGTTAACTAATTTTCGAACTATTTAACAACAATAAGGGCATTTTGTTTTTAATTAAATTAAATTTCACTACATTTTACTTTGACGTTGGTTACAATTATTTTAAATTCTGTGAGGGGCAAGAGAGCTATATTCCGGGTTATACAACAATATAATTGTACAATGTACATAGATTGTACAAGATCTAAAAGCATCACTTTTTATTTTCTCCATCCGCCCTCTCAGTTTCTTTCGAAAAAATAGTTGAAAACTTCAGAAATAATGACAATGTAAACGTTGTTCCCCATTTTTAATAGAATATTTGTGATAATTAAGTAAACCAAGAACATTTGGCAAATCTGATCGCTTAAATTTAAAATATTTCAAACGAAATGAATGCCAAATAAACCAATTCATCTATTGAAATAGTATGTATTTTTATTCAATACATTGTATTTATATTGATATTCGAGTAGTATTCACTTTGATACGCGAAATTGTATTCATACTGTTTGATGTTTGATAATAGTTTACATATAAAACATATTATAAAAAAATAATCAATTTACAGTTTTAAATATTTGTTTACACAACGTTATTTTGATTATTCATTAGTATTCACAAAATGCAAATGTTTTCGGTTCGTTGTGCAAACTAACAAAATGTGACGAACTCAATCCATACCCAAAGTTTAAAATAAAAAAGACAATTATTTCTATACAGTTTTTTCCACATAACTAATTACTATCATTATTCTTTCATGTACGGTGACAAAAATATATATCTTTGTAAAATCGTATTAATAGTTAACTTGAATAATATGGAAAATAATAATAATTAAGGTCCAGAATAATAATACACTGAATAATTAGAAAACTAAATTTAAATTACATTTTCATTATCAATCAAACATTCGTCATGCAATTATTAAATGGAAAAATATTTATTTGATTTTTTTTTAGCTAAATGAATATTATTTCACTTTTATCCTGCAATTAATTCGTTTCGTAGCTCATTTTTTGTTAATTATTTCTAATAAAATCAAAATTTACATAATATTTATAAAAAAAATTCCACAAAAAAAACTACCTTTTTATTGACATACATTTTATTTAATATCACCTATTCAGAAAATGTATTAAATATTAGATTGTTATGACTTAACTATACACCTTAAAATGACGAATGACGACTCATACGGGTTATAAGCAATAAACAGTTAAAATATTAATATCCTGAATTATTAGTCATTATTATTCGTAAAATATTAACTGTTATTTTATAGTGATACAAAGGTATTAGCTATTTTAAGTTGTATGTTTGTATAAAACAAAATACTTTTTGACGGTAGTAAAAAAAACAATCGAAACAATCGTAAACGGCGATAAAACATTAAATCAAAGAAAATAATTGCCAAGTGATAAAAAAGCATTATATGATCATATGATATTACCGACGGCGTACCGAATAAAGTAATATTGAAATAAAATGAAAATTATAAATGTATTTTAAAATAATTAATTTACGTGCATAAAATGAAAGTCCCGAGGAATGCAGATTATTATGCGTATCAAATAAGTCGTCAAATAGTAAACATTAAGTTTCGGTTTAATGCCGTTTTATCATATAGATAACATTATATTATAAAGAATACGTGTTAACAAATAAAAATAAAACTTAAAAAATTATTAAAATATTAAATCTATTTACTTTTTTTTTTCGATTTGCTGTTAAATTATTTTTTAAGAGTTTTTCTATTTTATTTAGTTATTGCAATCTCAATATATGATAGATCAATTAAATTTTCGCGTATAGGTTTATGCACGGATTAGCATACTCGTAAAATGTATTTACTATTTTAGTTAAAATTAAATAGAATGGTTATAATTACTCGTAATGTTGAGTTCAGGTAATAAATTAAGACTGAAATTAATTAAATAACGTATCTCGAATACGCAATGATTATATTTTGAACTGAAGACATCGAAATGATAAAGGAAAGTCGGCAGATGTATATATTATTATATTACGCAATCTCGTATACTATGCATACGCGCGCGAGTGTATTAATATTGCATACTATAAGATGCCGTTTGACAGAATACCGAAAATAATATGGAGCGACACTAATAAATTATTGCATATCAAATTTCACATCAAATTTCAATGCGTGGCGCCAAGAATAGAATTGATACACAATAAAATTTGATCAAATCGCATGGAAATGAATTATTATAGCGAATGAATATTTTACGACCGAATACTGAAGAGAATATTATCGTGACAATGACAAAAAGATACTGCTGTTAAATATTACTTTCCAGTTAGCACATGGTTATACGAGATTAATCAAGTCATAAGTAATATTATTACAACATAAAACTACATTGTTAAATATTTTTAAAATACTATTGAACATAAAATTTATTATGAAAATTGTGGAAGACGAACATGAGAAAAAATGAAATACAAAACTCGGATGCGATATAGGTGACGGGTGATTGATATTAATGAATTGGTCTTTTACATTTTTACTTCAAACCCATGCACCACTGCTCGAGAAAATTAATTTTGAATTAAAGAGGACAGGTAGTTAAGTCTCTGTCTTTATTTTACATTTTTATTTTCACATTTTTGTTGAAATACTCGTTATCATCAAAATTTAATTTCCGAACAGTCATAAAAATTGATTGTGAATTTTGAAATTTTTTTTTTTAATTTTTGGTCAGTTTTTAAAAAACATCCCCCTAGGGCCTAGAGTACACTCTAAAACCAATCCAGTATTACGAAACGTACAAACAATCTATGCGACTGAAGTAAAACATTATGATTCTAGAAAGCAAATTCTACGCATGAATGGAAAATTAATTGATTTAATTTCATACCTAATTTTTAGACGGGCTTGATTTTGAAACTAATCGGTCGTACATTTTTTATACCGATACGATTACACATGCCGGTGATATTGATGTGAAAGATTGCACACGCAATATGTGTTGAATCAACAAAAACAAATAAATCACTGACAGCAAAAAAACTTTTAGAAGCAGTAGTTTGTCGCGCGTGAATTGTCAGCAACATAAACATATAACGCATCGTAAAAGTTTGAAGGAAAATGTAATTACAAAATGTATTTCTGATTCAATGAAAAATTTTAAGAGTTCGTTAACTCTCCATTATGCAACGATGGCGCCAAAGCATCGAATATCAAAGTTCTATTAATTTATCAATTTATCAATCTTAAAAAACGAACAATTAAGCTTATAACATGAAGATCAGCTGTGTATCTACATTGAGTTATGCAATATAATACTTAATGAGTAATGACTATATTCTTTCATAGACGTAGACGGAAGGGAGAGGCGAAAGAGTGTAACTGCTCCCCTATGAAAATTAAAAAAAGGCAATGTCCACTTGATTTTTTTAAAAGAAACAAATTAGTATTACCAATAAGATAAAACGGAAATTATTTGTATTTTGCTAGAGTAGTTCAATTTTTTTCAACAAAAAATATTACGAGCGGATTTTAATCCATTAAAAAATAATTTCATAAAAATAACATTTCATATTGAATATTATTTAATATAACGAGGTAAAACACAATTTAAGTCAAATTAAAAAAAAAAATTACTTCACATCTTCCGAAAATGTGTTTAAATACCAATACAATAATTTTAACGAGAAATTGAATGACCTACACACAAACACACACACATAACATGTGTGTGTATGAATAAACAAATATAATATATTATAATAACCTATGGAATTCGTCAAATAACTCCATGATAGATAGAAACTCACCTAGCTGGATTTTGTAATATTCCCTGTAATTTTAATCAAATGTCAAAAATATTACTAAAGTTTCAGACTATATATTGGACGGGTTTCCTTTATGCGAGATTCTATTTGACATTTACGTCAGACATCATCATGCACGGGAAAATCACATAGGAACCGATTGCAAGCGAATTCCCTCTGTACATGTACCTATATATAATGTATAAGTTTCCCCCTTTTTCCCAGCAATCCATTTAGATGACAGGCTTCCGTTTAGATCATTTGTTACGTCAAACCCTCAAGAATTTAAAAAAAAAGCCCTATCTCTAACAAGTTTTCTTTTATGACCGAAATTTGTGCGCGTTTTCAAAGTTTTTCAACAATAATTATAAAAGTATTAACAATGCCGTTTTAATGTGTTTTTGTTTAACGTTATTAATTATGAATGTATAAACATTATGTTTAACTTGCCAAAACTTGAGAAATAGTTATTTTCTAATGTAAAAAATGATGTCCTGAAATTGCACGTTTGAAATAAACTTTTCGCTTCTGTTTTGACATTTATAAGACATCTGGATATTTATGAATATTAGGCTACGAGCCAACAAAATGTTCAATGTAGCTAACAAAGTTGATTTTATGCGTTTAATTATGATATTAATCTACTTTATAATTTCATAAAATTAATCTAACGCATTAACATTTTAATAAGACGTTTGAAGTAAAATTATTAATTATAAACCATGTTAATTAAAAATATATTGCTTAATGATACTTATAAATTAAATTGTACCAAATAAAATACGAACAATAACTCAAATTTACAGTATGTAAAATACTTTAATGCGTCGGTGCTAAAAAGTTTATTTTTCTCGAAAGAAGTGTAAAAACTTATGAAATAATCCCAAAAAAATTAATTCATAATACAAATTGAAAAAATTAAATGGTCTAAGTCTAAGATATGAATTCATTTGGTACAATTATATTTTTATATATCTAGTGAGAATAGTATTTAAGTCATAAAAGAAATTATCATAATTTTAAACCTTTTGAATTTAATTTCACGAACATGTTAAGCATTTGTTTAAGACATATTTAAAAATATATATGTATATATATTTATTTATATAAAGAAGTTCAAAAACTTATGTAAATCATTTATTTGTAATTTATAGAGGGAAATATTTAATGACTTGTGAGTAATTTGAAAATAGAACCATTATGTTTATCCGTAAATAAAGTTTCAAAATATTCTTGTTTAGGAAGCGATTATTTATCAACATTATGATGCATAAAGCAATTGGTTTTAAATTAGAAATCAATTAACCGTGTCATTATTCATTAGCGTTATAAATTTCAATGAAACTAAGTCAATGAATGACATTAAAATAATATCTTATCACATAGAAAATTAATGACTAAATAACGAAAACAAATTATAAAATAGCATTAATTCAAACGTTAATTAAACTAAATGATATTATAAATATGTAGAGTTTTTCAAAATCAATATTACATTTATTATAATATTGAAAACGGCAAAATATAAAATAAATTAATAAGCATAAGCCGAACAACCAAATCTGTGTATTAATATAATATATTTATACATATACCAAAAAAATTATATTTTTCCCTTCAATAAATTTACTATAAAATCAATAAATTCCTGATGTTTTATTTGATTTCAAATGTTTTAATTTCAACGAGTAATAGTTATATAAATACTTTATATTTTAAACATCACAAGCATTGTAGCTCGAATATTTTGTGATACAAATATTTTAAGTCTGAATGAATGCGAAAAAATGCATTACAAAACGAAATTGCTCACATTTAATTTCAGATTTTAAAACATAAAATATTCCAACTATAGATATTTAATAAATGTTGAGAATCTTTACTCAGATTTATTTTCTCAGAGGCTAGGGAAGTTTGAAGATTATAATATGAACAGTAATGTAAAATGATCTCCGTATAAGAATCGCTTTTAATTTGCGAAAAAAGTTTCGTTCAAATTTAGTATCTATGATTTAGTCACACCTATAACCCACCATCCCGTCATGACATAGTATATCATACCCAAAACAATGACCCAGTTATTCATCACGCGAAGGGCGAAGAATGTTTAATATTATCGTTCTACACTTCGTAGAATATTGTTACAATTTAATAAATTTGAAATATAAAATCAATATTAACCAAAATTCAATTTTTTAAACCCCCAAAATATTGAAGACATTTATAATTTAGCGACACTTTAGTCTGTCAAAAACAATTTAATATAAAAGTTAAATTGTTTTTTTTTTTTTTTTAATGCGTATAAAAACAAAACATGATGGATGTAATACTTACATACACCTTTATTAAATATACGAACCAATTATAAAATTACAATAATATCATCATTTATATTTACTGGGAATAATTAATGAACACGATTATTCTGTACGGTACCTATTATTAATGTTAAGCAATATTCATCGTCGAGTAAAAACATTAAAAAAACTGCAGAGTTGTCGTAAAACAAACGATAAAAAACAAAAGAAACTAACACTAGGTACACGGAAAACGAACAGCCGTCACTTATAATTATCATAAAAGAATTTCGTTGGACTTTTTATGTGTCAGAATGATGTTATTAAATAATTAACAAAATACTTAACCTTTTTCGGGGGAAAAACGTAACATTATAATAATCGTAAAACGCTATTCGCGAAATTGTTGCTCGGATAATGTAAAGCTGTATAGGTACCAGCTATTACGCATAGCCAAACCAATAAGTCACTCAACCGTGGTAATCGACAGCGAGAAAATAAATTCGAAAGGCAAACCCGTGAAACCGGTCGTGCTTTTTCGTGCATAACACCGATCGGTCGACTAATACGATGAAATAATATAAATGTCAATGGAGCATATGTGTTTGGCGAACCGTATGTATTGCGGTGTATACGAGTGCATTATCATCGTCGTGATATAGTGAAATATATAGTTTACAATGATATACAATTTAAATCTTGAATTTAGCGAATGTGCGACTTTTAAATGTCCGACCCTACGGTCCAAGCCACCTGGTACCCGGCCTGTTAAACAACGCATGACTTGCAATATAATAAATGATTACAAAGCGGATTTTCAAAGAGCCCGTTCACAAAAAGAAATGTTGGCATTTTTTCGTTTTCGATGAAAATTTTAACCAAATTATTGTTCAATAATATCGTTAAAAATCAATACAGACAAGCCCTTGTTCATTGAAACATTATATCAAATTTCGATCGGACAAACTTGGGCCCCGCAATAGGTAAAATTAAAATTTTTAATTCTCGAAGCAATACGTTTTTGGATAACTATTTGATATAAATATTATGAGAGATGTGAAACGATTATAATTTTTCAAAATTTATGTTGACAATAAATATAATGTATGATAAATTGTGCCTTGTGCTGCAATATTAGAACGCATACGAAACAATACAGGCTCTTTTGGGAGTATTCGTCTAAAATCCTCTAGCTAGTTGCAACGGTTTGAGACATTTCAGTTTTTTATCAAGACTCGGGGTTTAAAATTTCAACAACAGACTGAAACCCCACAAGTATAATTTTGTTGACACGTACGTTCGAGAACCTATACGCTAAACGTCAAGTGGATGTTGGCCGGTGCATCCCAAAAGTGAAACAGAGGCGACTTGGCGAGGCACTTTAAGTGATTTTATTGATACATATTATGTTACGACAGAATTCATATGGAAACGACGAGAGACAGACGACTCTTTCTAAATGACCGTTAAAAATATATCTGAATAGTCTAGCCTGATATTCCATCTTTGATCTAATAATATTTGGCATTGTTTTTCTGGCATTACATTTTTGGGGAGGCAACAACTTGGAATCGATCAAGTTCTTGACATATAGGCACAATTTCCCTACACCCTCATAATTCTCCTTCATATTGTTTAAAAACCACCTTTTTCTCTTTTAAAATCAAAAGCAGCAAAGGACTTTTTACTATTTTTCATAGTTAATACTTTAACGGTAACTAGCAAGGATTTTGCATTACTATTATATATTTTAATTTATAGAGAACTGAAATCCATAAACCTTTAAAAAATATTTCTGGCAACAAACATTAAATACTTTCAAATTTACATGATGTAAAATTATAATAATAACAATATTTTTTATTAATTTATGAGTTCCTATTTACTTATGACAATTTTTTTGTTTTTTTTTTTACTATATAAAAAAATATTAATTTATAGTAGATAATATGTTTATATTACCTACCTACCATCAATTTCTATTAAAGTGCAATGTACAAGTCTGGATTAAATAAATATAGGCTGGGTTAGATAATATTATTAATAAGCATTGACCGTAAAAAGTATAATGTAATTACTAATTATAAATTTATCTTTGGTCACAATGAATAGTAAATGAATAGGTATCTATTTTAAAATAAAGTACCAATTATATTGGTGATTAATTGTTTTTAACTTCCAATTATTAGGTTTTAATATGCATAATAATTATCCAACCGACAGAATACATTTCGAAGGAAACATTAAGAGCAATCTATATTTATTATAAGATGTATTTTATCATATGGACACCTTATAGACCAGATATTATTGTATTTCACCTGAAAAGCGACTACTGGACGAACAGCGTAAACTTTTACTAGTGATATGTATAACAAGATATGTATAACATGTAGTTTCATCCGCCGCGGATGTCATTGCTGTGCCAAATCCGCATTATCAACACTATAACGAACGACTGCGATTCAGCGCGCGCGATAGACGATCGGATAAATAAACATATAAGACTATAAGAGTGTGCGTACCTAATAATAATATAGTGACGACTTGGCGACGAACGCGACGCGCGTAATGGATTTTATCCGTTCTCGTTATTAATATTACTCGGCGCCGAAATGAAACTCATTTCCGAAAATCGTATTGACGACAACGCGCAATTTATCAGTTCCAACGCGCGTTGTGTAACAGCGGTTTAATAATAATATATAATAATAATAAGTTTTACATAACGCGTCGGCGGGTCGTACTTATTTATTACATCGATATAATATTATAATATATTATCACTAACCTCGGGCCGTCGTCGAATCCATTGACGACCGTTTTCATTTGGCGGGTCCGAATCATTTCACCGCGTATTTCGTGTTGGTACATTCGAATAAAAACACCACGACGCGAGCAAACACGCCGGAACGATTATTTCACTACTCGCGCGAACCACGATATTACTATGATACGTTTGTTATTGGCGGATGGTAAAATTCACAAGCCGTTTTGGCGAACGGTGGCAGCGCAGCACCGCGACCGCGACCGAGAATTACCGGCTTGAATAAAACGTCGTCCGAGCCTCGACGGAATCGTTGAAAATCCGAAGGCGGCCATTACACTCGCGTAATGGATCGCGCACCGGACGCGATGGCGACGATACGATACAAAACGACGACGACGTCAAAAAACGCACACTCGAAGCCTTTACCGGCTTGGATTAGACGTCGTCCGAGCCTCGACGAAATCGTTGAAAATCCGAAGGCGACGGCGGCCATTACACTCGCGTAATGGATCGCGCACCGGACGCGACGGCGGCGATACGATTGGAAAAATACGTTAAACACCGAATATCGACGGTACGGTAGTATTTAAGCGACAAATAATTTGGTTCCACCCACGCGACCGCCGTGAGACGTGCGATTATTCGTCGATAATTACTATTACCATCCACGCGAAACGAAATTTTGAAACCGAGAAACGAGATTATGGCGGTCGGCATAAAATTCTCGAAACACGGACCCGTTCGGAAGACCCCGTACATACGCGCGAACCGACGAAGACTGAAACAAAGCGAAGAAAATCCCAGCCTCCCCGCGTCAACCGAAACGATTTTTAAATACGAACAGCCCATTGGCTGATGATTTACGAATTCATGGAAAGTAATTTTTTTTTTTTAACGGTCGTTTTTTTAAACGACCTCCGGACGGACGACTGCGACCGCGGTATCCAGAGTTCTGTCCGCGGCGCGCGACCACGTCGCCGTCGTCCCATCACGGCGGCCACGCGGCCACACGGCCACGGCGACGGAACAATCACACGACAACGCGTGCCGCGCGTCACAATTTATATTTCAATCGGAAACGGAAAATTCAGCGCGCAGTGCTGTGATAACTCTCCGTTATCGGGGTTTTTACCGAAATAGGTTTACAAATAAAACAAGCTCACCCCGAAATCATCGCCCCTAATGCCTTCCTGAATTGCCAAGTGTCCGGATTTTTTCCATTTTTACCCCTTTTAACCCCCTTAGGGTTAATTTTCTTAATTTTTTTTCCGTAAAATCCCTTTCCTGACAATAACAAACAAAACAACAAAAAAAGAATTATCTAAATCGGTCCAGCCGTTCACGCGTGATGAAGATACCTGGTAAATAGGGATTCATTTTTATATATTATTTTTACCGATTTCAACCCTTTAAAAACAGGTATTTGGAACAACTTTGTGAAAAAAAATTGGAAAAAAGTTAAATAGCGTCGTCGCAAAATGGGAACATAAAAAAGGCCTGTTTTTTTGTATATATATATAAAAGGATATCTAATCTGCGATAATACTCTATAGTATATTTATAATTTAATTTATATAACATCACCATGGTCCATGGGGTATGTGTAGACTGTAGAGGCGATAAATCGTTATTGAGAATTTCTTCAAATTTATTTAATTCACTTTCACAATTGTGTGTATATTTTTATTATGAAATTAATTAAAAATTTAAATTATAAAACCAATAATAATTACTATGATTTTAACCACTTTTACTCCCTAATTTTCTAGGGAGGCGCTGCCTCCCTGGCCTCCCCGGGAAAACCGCGACTGTTGTTTTTAAAACGAAAGATGCACCAAAATTTCACCAGATAAACAGTATAAATATGATATCTTAAAAGAACACATAGTAGTGTGAAGTAACCTATATAATATTCAAGCCCTTTGAATAAATACGCGCCGAGACAAATCCACTGGTACAACTTTCGAGTCGTATGCGTTTCCTACAGAATTTTCATTTTACCTTTCCGACTTAATATTTTAGACGTGACTTATGAAAATTAATTACACAGTAATATAATATACGAGTAATAACCAGCTGAATTACTACGCCTTATTCGTAAACAGTTACGAGCCATGGCGTGTAACGTAATGAAACATAAAATCCAATAAAACGAGTAAAATCGACATAATACGAAACGGAATAAAAGATTTTCCGGATAAACGAAAAGAGTAGAAGAAAAAAAAAACAAACCTACAAGCTACAATCCGACCCAAACTACTACAGGTCATGTCCGCCACTCTTCTACTGGCCCGGGCGGAGAATTCGAGTAGCTTTAAACTTTCTCCGGACGACGGCGCAAACCATTTTGCAAAAAGGAAGAAAAAAAACCGCGCGTAAATCGGTCCGGTAGTTTGTCGGAGAACAAAGAAAGCAACGAACGACGACGACGAAAGAAACGTTCGTTTAATATTCATTTATTACAATAGATAACAAGCGTAATGCCGAGCGTCTTGCTCGGCCCGTACGACTTTCGCCGACAGGAACGCTAATAACGCGTCCGGGGGTAGTCTCACAAAACAAACGGGTAAATTTACCTGCCGGGTATTTCCGCCGTGTTTTTCCTCCGCTCGTTTGCCCCGTTTGATCTCCGTCGCCGCCGCCGGTGTAAACACGTAGAACACACTATATTACTATAATAATTATTATCATCACTAATACGCATTCGTTTCGTCGGACGTAGCGCGGACCCGATAAAATTGACAAAAAAAAAAAAAAAAAACAAACCATTCGAACCGACACACACAAACGAATCGGAACGGGGATTATAATATATTGTATATTATACGCGACGCTTTTTAACGATCGACGCGCGGACGAAAGACTGACAAATGATGGGGAAAACATACGCCAACGGTGGTTCCACAACCGGTAACAACGTCGTAAAGTCCCGCGAAAAGGTTAGGTTAGATTTGAATTCAGTGTCGCCAGCTTAAAAAGGTCGAATGTTCAGAAAATTATTGTAAATCGACTGTTCGTTTTGTTCGTATCGTAAAAAAAAGTCGACGAGTACCTGATAAAAATTTGAAATGCGTATTTGCGTCAGACAAAAAAATGTCCGTAATAAGCCGTACGGAATGTTCGTTTTATGGTACGTTCGTACACAATAGTCGAAATTAATTAAATTCAAACGAACGTGTTCGTACGTACGCCTGGCAACACTGGATTTGATATCGCGCGTCGAGCGGCGTGTCGCGGCGGCCGGGTTTGCCACGACTGCTACGATAATCGACTACTGCGAATAGACGGTGCCCGCGACGGATTGATTTCTTCGAATTTACGATCGTTACGATCTGTATGTAAACGCGCAGCTGTGGATAGTACGGTGGTCGCCAGACGACTGTCGAGAGTTCTTTTACGATTTGATAACGCTATCAGACTCTGTAGTGCGATGTAATAATATTATTCTCGCCCAGCCGTTCGCGCTCACCTATACTATCGACGATTGAAATACTCGAGTACACGTCGATAAACTATTACGGTCCGAGTTCCGCGGGGCATAAATAATAAGTTATTTATCCGATATCTAATGTAAATTTAACGGAAATAAAAAAAAAACAACGACAAAACAAACCTATTTGGTATTTTGTCGTAATAACAATATTGACATTCGGTTGTAGTTGTACGCGAGTAAAATGATTTATATCCGAGTAGTTACCGTTGCAGATAATCTACGTGTAACTCCCGCCGATCGGTCGGTGACCAAATGTACACGTAGACACGATACCGCGTTTGCCGCGGGACCGCAGTATCGACGGAGTAATCTTTCGGCGGCCATATTTTCAATCGTTTTCGAATTTTTCTCTCCATGACGCGAAGAAACAATAATATTACTTAGTCACCACGAAGCGTAATATCATTATGCCTATCGGTCATTTTTAATATTTTATTTTTTTCATCGTAAGATTAAATTATTAATTTTTAAGTTCACGAGTGACGAAATCATCTTAAATCGGTGACGGCAAGGAACATTTTTTTCCACTGTTTCGAGAAAAAGGTAAATCAAATTATAAAATTACTAAAAATGTTAAAATAACCATTATCTATTCATTAAATCGCGTCGGCCGTCGAGCGTCGCTGTTAGTTCTGAGATCACATAATCATCGTGAGTAATTATTTCGATACTTTTGACGGTAATTTGCCCAACAATGAGGACGGAAATGCGGGCAATGTGTAGTCGTACGTGGTTATCTATTGAGCAAACTCTACACTTTATCGTATTCAGTAATCGATTATAACTCGTTACAAAGTATTGTACCGATTATTAATTGAAAAAATGGATATTTCGTCGTGTTATTTAGTATTCACAATTCGGTATCACTTTGTCAGTCTCTCGTTGTCATTTTGTCTAACAAATTTGGAAGTAAATATATAAACATATAAATTGTATATATTTACACCTATACAACTATATTAAGCCCTGCTAATAATAACAATTCTAATCATTTTTACGGAAAAATATTGTGAACAAAAAACCACACGGATTTTGTCTGATTTCGTCGCCCTAAAAATCTGCCGGCCAGGGCAACCGCGCCCTTGTGCCCCCCCCCCCACTTTAACACGACACCGTCCGATATCACGCCCGCCAAAGAAGTACAACAATGTACACCAGTGGTTCTCAATATTTTTAGGACCGCGACCTACACGGTTTTACGTAATTCTAAATTTGTATATATTAATTTTATTTCTCATTACTTTACTATAGTTAATGATGAGTTTACAAACGTATTTTTAAAGAGTGCGCTTTATGAAAAAATCATAAGAATACCGCGGTACAAGTAGTAAAAAACTCCTGGCGACCGACCAAAAATTGACTCGCGAAGTCGCGACCCACCGGTGGGTGTCGCCGCGCGACCCATAGTCTGAGAAACGCTGACGTACACGACGCACGTCCCACGGCGAGCGTTTCGTTTTCGCGTCCGGACGAGAATCCGGACGAACGAAAATACGGAGCGATGATATTTTCCGTCGCCGTCGTTCGCCGTAATGACAATTATATCATAATGGCGCGTTATTAGAAATAACATAACGGCGATTAACCGTCATAACTATAATCTTTCCAGCGGTAGCGGCGGCGGTTATTTCGACGTAGAGCGGATGAAGTTACCCCCATGATGCCCGTTATGCTGATCCAGCACCATCTGGCCGCTGACGTATTCGAGTGCTTTACCGTTCGGATGACGGTATCCCATTCACCGGCACACCGGGCAATGCGCTACTACCGTATCTGGATATACACGTGCAACACCGTGCTGATGGTGTGCGTGGTGTGCTTCGTGGTGATCGCCTACCAGCTGGTGGTGGCCGACCAGCGGCGTCACCTGGTGCCCGGGCTGGACCTGTGCCACCCCAGTCTGCTGTACGTGTACGCCGCGCTGTTCGTCCAGTGCACCGTGCTGCAGATCGTCGGCTTCCTGGGCGCGCGGTCGCTCAGCGAGCGGCTGCTGAACGTCTACTGGCTGCTGCTGCTCGGGCTGCTGGTCGGCGACGCCGTGCTGGGCGTGTACTGGGTGTACAGGTAATGTAGTCCTCGAGAGAATGATAACAATTAAGGATGGAGGGGGGGGGATGGATTCTAGAACCGACATTTGACGTTGTCGTCGACCGATATCGGTGGTATTTTTTTTTATATATTTCAAACATTTGCAAACAAAACTGCGTACTTGCTAATAAAAAGCTAAATGCTGATATATGTATTATCCTGGTATCGGTTTTATTTGAGTCGGTTCGTAGTTTTCGCAATAAAAGTGGATTTTTTAATACATCGGACGACGTCGGTAAAAAGTGGTATCGGCTAACCCTTAATATAATAATATACGTACACATGTCGAACGTAACGAGCGAACTATATAATATATTAATACGATGAGCGTGTTTTTTTTCGTGTGACGCGGGGGCGCGTGTGTGTGTGTGTGTGTGTTTCGCGTTCTATTTTGAAAAAGAAATTTTTATGCGAAAACCAACGATGATCCGCAGGAGCTTGACGTTTTCACAGACAGTTTATACACGGCTGTTCTCGAGAGATGGCGTGATTTTCTAAAGATTTGAACTTTATTTTGAAATTATTCGTCTAGATATTTTTTTAAATTTCGTAACACGTGGATAAAATAATTTCGGTAGATTAAAAAAAATCTCGAAAACTGATTATAATATTATGTAGTTTTCATACATTATTTTTACTCGAGTGGTAAAATGTTAAAAATCAACAGCGAAATTTCATCGAAGAAATTGTTTTTCTACAGAAATTATACTTCGATTTAATATTTAAAACATCAATTCGCCAATATTAATTTCTCACGACCAGTAACTTTCATCCAACTGTAATTTCCGGCCTTGGGCTTTTTTTTTATAATTGAAACCACTAAGACTATAGAGGCTTAACTCCGGCGGCTATTCAAATCGAGTCGAATAAAAACCACGAATAAATGGCGATAAGCTGCGTAGCATCCGTAGCCACTTTAAAACCGTGTACTTAAAGAAACTTCCGAAGTTTTATTTTGTTTTTCGACATAAATATACAATATTATAAAATACGATCCATTTACAAATTGTGTAGGTTTGATAATCCACGTTTTCCATACGTTTGCATACACGTATAACATACACCTCAGTACTTTACACTATTGTATTTTTTTTAATAACATGGGACGACTACTAAAGCTAATTCGTTTAAAACACTATCGTGTATTGGGACGTTTTTATTAACGGAGTACACGGTCTTCAAATCTCTAGTCTTCGCGATCGAAACGCAAAGAAATAGATAACAATATGCCAACTCTTATCTGACCCGGTATTTACATATAGTATTCATAAATGTGGAGTACACATTTTATTGATGTTTTTACCAATCGCTTGGGGAATTCAGACACGTTTTTCCTTTTTCGGGCGGTCGTACTGATTTTTAACCATTTGGTCCCTCTTTGACTATCGCAATCGAGCGGGTAAATATCAGTTCATGTTTAAATATTATTGCCCTGCGGTATACAGGTACGACAAGATGGTGGCCAGGCTGAAGCCGGCGCTCAGGGACCGGTTGGCCAAGGACTACGGCCGCGACCGGCGGTTCGCGGCGGTCTGGGACGACCTGCAGCGCGACCAAGAGTGTTGCGGCGTCAATGGGCCGCAGGACTTCTTCAACGTGACCGTGCAGGTCGGCAGCGGCGGTGAGTTATTTTTATTATTTTTTGTCTGCTTTCTGCGAACGGCATTTCGAAGACGCGCAGTATTGTTTTGCTACACGTTTTATAATAGATACCAGTTTTTCGGTAGAAAACGTTATTATTTCAGTACTTTTGAAAGGTCGTTTTTCGAAATACCCATTATTTTTGTCAATAATTTAGGAAAACCGACGAAATTGAAAATTTCTGTAAATTTCATTAAATTAATATAACAAAGACGTCGCTATGGTAACGTAACAATATATTATATATCGGTTGATACTTTGCTGTAGGGAACAAGAAGCAACGGTCCCCCATTTAACGAAGCAAAAATGTTTTTGGGACATTGTGTTCCCAGTAATAACTAATTTTAATACTAAAACTACCTTAAAAATAGATACACCCTCCTTAGCTCGGGATCGTTTCCCTGACGCAATGTTACATTGAATTCAAATTTAAAAGAACAATTCCACACCAATATCATATTTTTCTCCTAAAACGATATCGTGACGTTTTCTGACAAGCGAGTGAACGATATAATATTTTCAACGAGAGACTCCACTCACTCTCTTTGACTATCACGAATTATATAAAAAAAAATTTATATGTATCGACCAAGTATCTTGACAATATTATTGACAGAGAGTGGCAAACGATTTAACATGAAATTCTATATAATAGGAGAAATAAAAGTGTTGGAAACGAAACAAATAGAAACGGCGGATCTTATGTCTCATAATTCGAACAATAGGTAGTCAGTTGTTCTCATACCATCTCGTAGACTACTTACAATTTGGTTTTCTCAATCGCTATATTATTCATTTTTAATAATTATGACTATCTGATCCGTCGCATAAAAAACGAGCACGCCATTAAGTAGTCCATATTTATTCATTATTATTATTTATATATTATATGCACACACGCCATCGGCGCATAGTTTCAATTAAGAGCACAAAAGTATTCGTACATTTCAAATACTGGTCTGAAAAAATGTCGAATCGCCGAGCTGTTTGAAAAATAACATGCCTCGAAATTCGACCCAAGTTTGTTCACTCATAACCCTATCGCGCAGTCACGCAGACACTCATTATGTAAAGCGTTCATGTCTACTAACGATTTAATTGTGACGCCGTTAGACATTTGCCAGTAGATACTAGACGAAATCAAAACGACGTTTACGGTTAAGTTAAACATCGCATATATTTTGTTCAAATACGCGCACGCAAACGCTATCGCTGCGTGTGCCGCCTCTCTGTCCTCTGGATCCCGATAACATCGCGTTTGTATAAATTATTATTATTATTAGGAGTGTGTGTGTGTGTGTGTGTGTGTGTGTGTGTGTGGTATGTGTGTACGCACATTTTTCACGGTCGGCAATAAATTATTAGCACGACATATTTACACCGTATATAAAATATTATCGACTTTCCAACATTTCGGAAACAATTTCAATCGAAATAACCCGCAATAAATATTCACATACTCTCGTATATATATATAAATATTATAATGACAACATTTTCAACTCAATCAATTTTGAGTGTGTGCGCTTAGACCGATTCCTGCCCTACGGACCCCGCATACAGAAATATCAGTCAAAAAAAAAAAAAAGAAAAAACGCGCACATCGATATCGAATACGTACGTATACGCGCGATACATTTATATTATGATAAATGATACAAATTTAAGGTCCAATCCTGAATACATTATCCTGGCAACGGCGGGGCCGTCGCTATACTTCAGGATGACAGTACCATATTATAAATATAGGCGCAATATTTCTATAAAGTACGTCGTATAAAATTCAAAACACGAAACTTTTCAATAAATTATTAAAATAACGTGTCGATACAAGTTTAAGGTCGTTCGCGTTTCCGAAACAAGAATGGTTTGTATTTTAAATAACAACGTGTTACGTTCGCTGTAATCAATAAAACAAAATGTACGGCGCATTTTCAAAAACCTAAATTCTGTAAGCGATTTATGGGTTAAACCTCGTTACAAATTCTAGTTAAGCTATGTTATTAATTATAATGTCTCCCGAGTTAGATAAATGGGTACCGGAATGTACAGGCTTAATTATTCAGCAGTTATTGCATACAGCCGCATAATAGACCTATCTTCAAACTTCCCCTGCGACTAAAAGTCATTGAACCGAAATTTTCCATGCTGCATAATTTGATTCGACATCATCATATACGTTCAGTGACGATTAATTGTCTCCTTTTTAAATATGATTTTTTTTTTTTAGGCATTTTAAGATTTATTTTCGTTATTGTTGTTCGATTTGTCATTTATATTCGTAATCGGTCGAATGTGCAGTTAGAAACGTAATGAAATAATGTCAAAACACGCGTTAGACGTCGAGGGTTTCCCTTTATTAATTATTATTCATTGCAAATTCCAAGAAAAAATCAACTGAAAATTAAATTATTATCTAAAGGGTTTAATTTTTTTACTGCGGTAGTAATTATTTGGTCTCGAGAGAGAGAGAGGACCTTCGTAACATGACCGCATTTAAAATGGCGATATTTCGTACCACACACACACACACACACATAATTGAACAAGGAATAATAGTTTTTATCGGAATACTGTCTGGAAATAAATTTAAAATCTTATAAACGATTATAGAAAAAAAAAATTGTAGCGGATCAATGATGATTAATAATATTGATATTTATTTATTTTATCATTATTTTACCTGATAAACGATTGCCAACTAGTTGCCAATCTTTATTTTAAACTAGTCTAAAAGTTCGCCATAATAAGTTAAATCTAAAAATAAAAATAAATGATTATTCAAATTATAGTATAGTGAACATGTACTCGTATAGTAAAATATATTATACGCTGTGAAGTGCGGTAAATAATTATAATACAGCTATGATTACATATAAGTTCAAAAAAAAGAAAAAATGAAACATAAAATATTTAAAAAGATTAAATCTCGTTTCTTTATTTAAAATTATCGAATTTCACTGCACGGCATTCTAGTTCTACCTAACACCCTAGCTAAGAAAATATATGAACTTGTCATCGAATTTAAAACTATTTTCTTGTTATTAGGTAATAAATTAATTTGAAAACTAATTAAAAATACTAAAAATGATAAAATCTAGATATATAACGAGTTATAAATTTATAGCTATACTATTCAACATGCTTTTCGGGCAACATGTTTTATAACATTTAATATCGGAAAACATCATTCGTGGTTTAGAAAAAACAATATACTCATTTGTACGTCGGACGTGTGAAATCGATGATTTTGACAAAGAACTATAGTGAAAATAACGGATTTTGTTTTTTAATTTTCTCTATTTATCATATTTTAGTAAAATAAAAACTTATGTGAAATGTATTTTTAATTTTTACATTATATAAAATACATTTTTTTTATTCTAAATAGACAAATTAAATAATGAAAAACGTAGGTATGTATTTGTAGTACTTTTAACAAGTATAGATTTTTCGGCGACATTGACATTCGAAAGTGTAGATACCATTTATTATTAATAACAGTACTTTTTCAATATGCCGAAGTTTTTTTTTTTAACTCGCGTTATTTTGTCAACACTCGGTGTGTAATTTTAATAGAAGCAAGCGCCGATAGGAATAGACAATTTAATTATAGTGTGAACGATTATTCGGCCCGATATTTTATTTTTTAATTCCACATCGATAGGTACCAAATCTAATATACAGACTACAATTTCGATCGCACCTCGTTTAGTCAAAGTCGTCCTAAAAACGAACTAGGTGATATATTACTGTCCAAAGTTCCGAGACTCATGATTAAGACTACACGATGAAAAAGGGGAAAAAATGTAAAAACGAAAATTTCGATTTTCTATGTGTAGCGGAAAATATAAAAAGTTCAGAGAAAATTACTATTACGTCTCTTTGTTTTGAACGTTTCTTAAGACTCTAGTACTTCGTTTCGTATTCTTCGGCGTGAACTATAAATAGGGCACAATGGCACATCTTATATAGACTTTTGCATTTGCCGACGAATTTATGAAAAACAAAAAAAACGTAAAATAAAAATGCGTGACGTTTCTCCTTATTGTTTTCCAGCAGAACGCTATGTCGATTACACGACAGTGCTGCCGGACAGCTGCTGCTACCACAAGCCAGAGGCGGTGGCCTCGCCTTTCCGGAGGGACTACTGGCAGCCACCGACAACGACTACGGCCGTATGGACGACGGTCCAGGCTGAGGAGCACGACAACATGCAAGAGATGCCGATCAAGTGCCGGCTCACTTCGCACCACTACTATTATCCCGGCTGCGAACGGGCGCTGATGGCGTGGATTCGCAGAAGTGCCGACGTCCTGTTTGTCCTCGGTTACTGCGTCATATCATTTTTGAAACTATGTTTTCTAGGTATCCTGAGGTAAACCGAACCCAGATTTATACACTCGTCGCGCATACGTACATATATATTAGTGTTGCCCCCCCCGAGTACCTGAGATTCGCTGCGCAGATGATAAACCAGTATATTATAAATTAAACAGGAACAGAATCCTGATCCTGAATATTAATGAATACCATCAAGCATTACATATAATATGTGTATGTACATGTATAAGTACATGCGGCTCGTGTATACATTATTCATCACACTTCTCCGAACAAAACATCTTATTCGACTTCTATAACTTTCGCGTTTCTTTTGTATTTAAACGAGCCCATTGAATTCTCCGTCAATAGTCCCTTTACGTACCATTGATTTTAAAACATATACATAACGCCAACTCAATGGAATTAACGTTCTCGACTATTATGTATACTATAATAAATTGTTCGACTAGTAATTTATCGAATAAGCAATTTGATAAATACGAGTGTATATACCAACGGGAATTTCAGCTCGTATCGGAGATTCACGAAATGACAATCAAAATGACATATTCAAACTATTAATATATCCCATAATATTGACAACTGATACTTTATAACAATTTCACTGAGAATCGTGTAATAATCCTGTATACATTTTTTTTTTTTTTTTTTTTTGGATTCTACAAGGACCCTAATGGTTTTATAACGATGTTCTTTTTTTGTCAAACTATTACTTGTGTAATAAAAGTAACCGTTTCTTCGTATCGTCCTTCCGTCATAGATTAGGAAATATTCAAGTATACTGCTCTCCCTGTAGTAGTAATGTTTTTAGAAGAGTAATCTTCGGAAATTTCAGACAATTCACCGTCAGATGTTGTTTTAGAATTTGAAATTGAAAAATATTTTAATGAAACGAAAGTGGTGACTTGAAAATATTCATGGGGACATAAAATACATCACGTGATTTTCATTAGCTGTAAGATTCTATATAAACTAATTTTAATGGGATTATCATTTTTATTCTATTATACATCTTCAAACTTTATTATGAAACGTTACTCGTGCCATATTATAATTACATTCAATATGTTTTTCCAATCTTCAATAAAAACTTTTTTCATTAGCGAATGCAACGTGTCAATTACACTGTTCAACGCTGAACTTAAGTCGAAAATATTTTATATTAACAAAGATTAATCCATTGGTTTAGCATGGTGACACAACGCTGGTTTTGTGCTAAAGCGAGCGACGAAAGATGATTATTTGAATCGTTTAATACTTCTGTATTCCATCCGTTGTATTTTTATTTTTTTTTGTGACTGAAATATATAAATATATTTATTTCCACAGGTATGAAATTCGAGAGATGATACAAAAAATCAAAATACTTCATGGAGATACAGCTAGACTAGAATTAGTCAATATACCCCAAAATACAGGGAAGTTGTTACAAAAAGTCGAACACAATGGTAGCGTAGTACGTGTATCTACTCCTATGAGACAAGACACTCTGCCAGGTGAGTAAAGTGTTTTAATATTCTTAAAACTTGTTTAATATTTTATACCAACCTAGGTACGCGTGCATTTTAGAAAAGATAAAAAGCATCTTACTTTTTGTATAATTATAAATGTGAAGTTTAAAAAAAAAAAAAAACTATAAGACAATGCAATTAATATTTGAAATAATTTTTTAACGTCCATTAAACCAATTCAAATAATTTACATAGATTTTATTCCCAAAAAAAATTAAATACGAACTGCGAGTATAATATGTTCTCGAGGAAAAAAAAAATTTACTATGTATTTATCTATTGTTATATTACATTGCATTTAATGGAAATATAAAATGGTAATTTTAAATACTAATTTCAGAAGGAAGTTCAGATGCAGTTAAACCACTATTAAAAGGTCGTTCAGTAGAAGCGACATTCAGGGTAAAGTCCTCAAACACGGACGGAAACGAATCAGACACAAATAGCCACAGTGCTTTGTTACTATGTGATGACAAACGTTTGACAGGCTCATCTAGTAAGAGTAACTATGAACTTCACGAGCTGAAGGATGTAAATCGATTACTAACCACCAGACATAAGAATCAAATATGACTACGAAGATGCGTGGCCGCTTGGTTCCAAGTGATTGATAGCAACCCGAGATTTCCATTGCTGGCGACACCAAAACCACAATATAAGAGTTATAAAAAAAATTTCAACTGAAAAAATAAAAATTAAAATAAAAAAAAAAATTAAAAAAATATGATAAAATATGACTAAAATTCGAAGATAAATTTGATCGCGTGATACCTAAATTAAAATTGATAACAAATAGAAGAACTTATAGAGCTATCAAAATAATATTAAAAAGTAAAAACAATAGGTAAACATAATTCACTTGTCATTATACAACTAAATAATTTCAAACATCGAAATGACCAATTAACTGCAAGGCGTAAATGTGATCGGAGTACACAACACGGTGCTACAAGTCAATAAATTAAGTATAAATGTATAATAATAAAAGAAATATATAATGATTAAAACAACTTTTCAAAAATGTCTGTGTCTAAGTTGAACTGATTTTGGATTGTGTTCGAAAGATTTTCATAACCTAGATAGTTTTCTTATTACCTATTTCATCTTCAATACTTTTTTCATATTCTACATTTCCTATTCATTGAACGATTCTATTCTGCCTTAATTATTTTGGATAATAGTGATTAAACTATCATTTAAAAGGACAATATTTTTCAGCAAAATACAAATATTATCAAAATAAACTACTTATTTAAAGATTTAATAAATTCTACTTCAAAGTATTACACAAAAGATTGAAAGAGCCAAATTTTCATATTTTATTTAATATTGTTACATCACCGAATAAAATCGGTTTAGCTTGGTATTGTATAAGCAACCAATTTTTTTCTTTATTTTTTTTGTCATAGAATGAACAAATATGAAATTTAGTTGGTGAACTGTGAACTTTTACTGCAAAAACTACATAAACTCGGGAAATTTGTTGAACAAAAAGTAAACAAATAAGCCCCAGGGAATTGAAATATTCTTTCAAATATCTAAAGAGATGTGAAAACAGTTTTAAATTGTTTAGTATTTTTTTAAATGAAAAACATCATACATAATTGTTACTATGTGAATTTATACAATATACCCGAATAATGCATAAGTATATAATCATATTAAACCTTACATGTATTTGAGTTATATGAAATATTTTGTTTTTACATCTTTTTAAAATGACAAGCATTATTTTATATTATGAATTGAACTCTATAAATTTTGTTTTCAATTAATCTATTTATAAATACTTATGATATTTTCAACGAGTCAACTTAGGTAGGTAATACATAATAACCCCAAGTAAGACACAAAAAAAAAAAGTACTACCAACTCGACAGAAGTTTGGTTCGAGTAGCTCAAAGTGTATACCTCAATAGGTTAAATTAAATTCACATACTTTTAAATAAAGACTTTCAGATAAAATTAGACAACTTATCGATGAAAATTATTAATACTTCCATTCCAACGGATATACTATAACTTACTTTCAATAGATTAGCATTTTATATGCTGATGAGTACCTGTCAACTCAACATACTATTTTGCAGTCATAACTGTATACTTAATACTAAACCTAATTTCCTCATTATTAAAACTATTTGATTGTGAATAATCAAAAACAAGATCATTACTACCTACTTATTTCTAATTTATTATAAAATAGTTATACTTCTTATCTTAAATATTTTAGTTTTCCAATGGACCTAAATTTTATTACTGTTAATTCTAAT
Source organism: Drepanosiphum platanoidis (assembly GCA_948098885.1). Taxonomy (NCBI): domain Eukaryota; kingdom Metazoa; phylum Arthropoda; class Insecta; order Hemiptera; family Aphididae; genus Drepanosiphum; species Drepanosiphum platanoidis. The sequence continues at coordinate 14,629,631 of OX402529.1, forward strand.
TATGTATAGCCTATTTTCTTGTGTCATGGTCTTGTTGCTTCCCAATTGTCTTTAATACAATCATGAAAATGTATGTAAAAGTTGGACTGTACTAGCAAAATCGTGGTTAGGTATGTTTCATTTGTTATTAATTAATATTAAAATGTTAAAATGTTTGTTGTACAATAAATATTGTGAACTTTGTACTATTATTTTTTAAGCATTCCTAGAGCTATTATTATTATTATTATTATTATTATTATTATTATCATTATTATTATTATTATTATTATTATTAAAATGATAATTTATCAAATTTGTTTTATTTTATCATGATCTGCTAATACCTATAAACACTGAAAAGCAAAAGTACAAATAACATAAGGAAAATGAGCAATCAGAAAAGTTACAAAGTATTCATAAGTTTAGGTAGAAGTAAAATGTGACAATTATTAGTGTTAAAACTTGATTTTGTGTTCTTATTTTATTGTCAAGAGTATATTCGGTACATTAGATTAACCCAGTAAATTAGTTTTTAAACTGTACAGTTTTTTAAATATTATTTTCCGTTACTCAGTGTATACTGTATTATCTCCTACAAGTACTACGTTCCTTCACCGCCAATGGTTGTAGTTTTATTGAGGCTGTTCAATGTTTTAGAAAATACTTTGGGTTGGATTATGTTTGATACTAAAACATATTGACATTTTATAGTGTTATAAAAATTCACTTACCTTAAAATCATCTTCGACTTGAAGTACATAGTCCACGTTGCTACCACCAATTACAGCCTAAAATTCAAAACAAAACATTATTTCATATTTATAACACAATTTTGGGTTTACTTACAACAGAATTGCTTGTTTTCTTTAGATTTTTTTTTATTTCAAAAATTGTTTTTGGCCTAGGAGACTGTTTAGAGTAATACTCTAGAGCAATTTTACTCCCAACCAAAGAGTTATTCTTCAGTAAAGATATATCTAAAAAAAAAGGTAATCGTCGATACCAAATACTTCCAGTATTTCATATAAATTTATTGCCTAAATATTAGTTTATTTTTGTCACTCACTTGTCTCCATAGACACTCCTTTGGTCACTCGATTGACTTCACTTAAAACAAAAGGAGTAATATTTTTTCCCTTTATTCCTTGTTCTTCACACATCTTTAGAGCATTCCTGATAGCCACATCAATTTCTGTCTCTTCATAAATCATAAATCAAATGATATTATATTATTATACTAAAATATTTATAATGTTTATTAGCAGTATAGTTACTTGTTATTTTTTCCTCTGGTATTGGAACAGCCAATAAAACACCAGATCCAGTATTTTGACATTGTTCTAAGAGACCAGCTGCCTCATAAGGTGATGTAACATCACACACAGAATGATATCCACTTTGTTTAGTATAAAATGCAGGAAATTTGCCGTTTGAATCATATGAAGCAACACATACGCCTACAGTTTCCTATATTGAAATACATAATCACTTAAACATACATTAAATGATATCATTGATTATAAATACTAAAATAGTATTTATAATCAATGATGATATCTACTTAATAATGAAATATAAAAATTTTTAAGTATATAAGAAGTTACAAGATATTCTAAAGTTCGGCCTATGTCAAGTATAGATTTTACACCAGCAGACACGACCATTACAGTGCATCTGGATAACTCTAATAAATCAGCACTAATGTCCAGAGAATCTTGACCATCAATATGAACTCCACCGATTCCACCTAAATAGAAAAAAAAATATAAGACAATGATATAATTCTAAATATTAAATAATTGTAAATGGTAAGTATGATTATTGAGTACTTCTATAAAAATGTGTTGAACGGAAAAAAATATATATATATATTTGTAGGGCAAATTACCAGTAACAAAAAGTTTTATGTCCAATGCATTAGCAATAACTAATGTTCCACATACTGTAGTACCGCCATTTAAACCCTATTGTTGATTATAAATCAATATAAATAATTAGATTTTTATTTAAATAAAAATAGTATACTAAGAAATGCTAAAAATAAATGTTGACATATACTTGACTAAGCACATAGGGAAAATCTCTTCTTGACACTTTAACTGTTTTTTTTTCAGCTGGCAATCCAAGTACATTAATCTGTTCAGACACCATACCGACTTTAACTCTGCCATCGATTACACCAATTGTTGCCGGTACAACATCCTAATTGCACAAAAATAAACGATACAACATATTTAAAATCGAAAAATAATTTTAACTAATTTCAATGTCTAACAATTTATTAGATATAAAGTAATGATTATAAATACATTACATGTGACTTGATAATGTGTTCCATTTCCATAGCGGTCTCCACATTTGTAGGATATGGTAATCCATGGGTAATGAGAGCTGATTCTAATGCTATCACTGGTTTCCGGTTGTTCAGAGCATTTTTCACTTCGTTCGAGATGTCTACGGAGCTTTTGGAAAAAAAACGACTTATGTGTTTAAAACTTCCCTTCATTATATAACTGCGAAACTTTGAACAATAATTAGAGTCATGCAATAACACAATAAACAAATATAATCGAAACACGATCAGCAGCGTTTGCAAACTTTATTATTTTGGAATAATTAATCACCACATGAGTTTGACGAGTATTATAACTATTAATATTTATAACAAAACGATAAGACACTAACGAGAACATTCAAACATTCAACCAGTGGGAGAACTACTACTGGAGTAGGTACTTATTGTCTGCAATACTGTCTATACCATGACATAATAATAATAATATATTGTTAACTATGTAAACGCTGACCGGTTTCGTGGAGATAAGTTGTTAAAATATTCGGTATCGGTGCATTGGCCTAAAAACAGTTGTTATGTCTACGTAACGTGGCAGAAAGCCAATTAGTAGATATGATAAGTATAAACCATAGAGTAATATTACTCTATGGTATAAACATCGATTTTAAAATGTTTATTCTATAATCAATGGTATCAGTAAAAATCGAATTGTATACACATTATTCACGAAAAAGATTAAATTAAATTGTTTTTTTAATCATTCAGTGATAATGTACCGATTGTTATTATATTAAATTATATTTTAATTAATCAAATAGACAGACATATTGATTGATTGGTCTAACAATACCAACAGTGGCAGACTGATTTTTCAACGCGGATTGAGTTTTATCTATAAGCCTGAAAACAAAAAAATAATTTTCATGTTACTTTTTCCATCTAAACTTCAAAAAATGATGACTTTTTTTTTACGTACTCCTAACAAAGCTGTTTTTCTCTGATCCTAGATACAATAATAATTATTATAGTCATTATTGCAATCCAAACGTCCTATAGACGATTCCTACCGTATTAATAGATGTATAATATGTAATCATTATATTATAATAAAATATATATTTAATTTTATACCAGAATGAGGTTGAACTATTATTATAATATTAGATCGAATAGAGGTACACTTTTCATATGACATGGTGTGCCTATACATTATAAACAATGTCGTGATTTAGGTACAAAGCCGAATTTAGACTTGCCAAGAGCCCCGCAAAGTATTGTTAGTCAGAGACTCCCTCACCCCAGGGGTTTTAAATTATTCGGTAGTATTCCAAAAATATTTTTTTTTCCCGTGTTGTATCTATAATATTTATGAAAAAATATACCGTAAACTACGATGGTGACTCGTCGTTGGTCGTGTACTCGTATATAGTGTAGATGTCACCAAAGCTATTGTTTCGGGATATAAATGAATGAATTCAAAATAACTTTGTCTGTTATTTCAAAAAAATAAAAGCAATAGGATCGGACAAACGTAGATTGCGCCCATCACATTCCACATTTATAAAATTATAATATATTTATTAATTATAATACTTCATAAAATGTGTGTTTTTCTAGGCCCCGATATATACCGATAGTTGTAAAAGTCTCTTTAGCCCCCCCCCCTCAATAATCAAAGACCTATTTAGTTGTGACACTGTCGATCACATTGTAATTATACAATTGTGTTACATTGTGGTATAAAAATGAAAAGCCAAAAATGGAATATTATTAAATATTTTTTTAACCCGTTGAAAATTCGTCATACGATTGAACAACAAAAGGCCAACAACAATATTAAATTTATAAAAATTATATTCATGTACTTACTGTGAAAAAATGACAATTTTTGTTTTTGGGAAGAAGGATCGTTTTTTTTTTTGCCAGACGCCTCTCAAATTGAATTTCCGACTACGTGCCTGCGAACGTTTTACACACAAATGGAGACGTTAGAATGGTTCTGAATATTATTATATAACCGCGGTAGGTCAATAGTATTGACCCAATACTACCGCGGTAACGTGATCGAAACGCCGCCGCGGAAATAACATTCAAAAGGCTGTATCTTACATATTTAATAATCATAATAAAGTAATAAAGACATACCTATTATTCGCCGCGTGCGTGAGCGGTGTCGAGACAGTCTTTAATAATATATAAGTCTTTAAGACCTAGGGAAAAACAGTATGAACTAGATGAAATTGCACTTCAAATGGCCCATGAAGTTGTTCGTTTGCCACCATACCACTGCCAATACAACCCTATAGAGTTAATATGGGCCCAGGTAAAAGGCGAAGTTGCAAAAAATAACACCACTCTTTTAAATTTAACGACGTTGAAAAATTGTTGAATGACGCATTGGACTCTGTAACTGTTGAAAATTGGAAAAAATGTACCGACCACTGCCATAAACTGCAAGACGACGATTTCATTAAAGAAGGATTTAAGAGATTTAAGATTAATTCATTAAGAGATGAAATTTTAGCACCAATCATACTGACAATTAATCCTGATGATAGTAGTGATAGTGAGAGTGAAAATGATGAGTAATAATTTTTTTGTTATTATTGTACAAATTTAATTATCATTTAGTTACGTAAGTCGCCTTTTTAAAATAAATAATTTGATGTGTACTATGTCTAACCTACCTAATGTGTGTAATAAACTGAAAAAAAATGTTTTCGTTAATATTTTAAATTATTAAAAAAAAATTAATAAGATTCAAAATTGCCGCGCTTTGAGCATAATAATTATTCCAATTTTTGGGAAACAAAGATATACCAAACTTTGTCCACGGGTCGCGCTGCAATCGAGTATCTAGAGTTGTGTAACGTACTGTAAAAAATAAAAAAAATTGCTTTATAATAATTAATAAATAGCTTTTTAATTTTTATATAGCTTTCAGTTGTCACTCGTCATTTCATTTTACTTTTATCGTTTGGAGCGGCGGCCACAGCATGTCGTAAGTATTTTTTTTGTTAATTTTTTTTTTTGAACGTGAAAAACCATCAGAGTGTTTAAAAAAATAAAATTAATAACTGATCCGATATTCCTATTTCTCTTATGGCCGGCTAGGTTCACATGGACGCGCGTGTGACCGTTCAGATGGCTGCGTGTCACGCGCGTTGTACGGGAAAGTTCTATTCAAAAATTATATTAATAACTTGTAAACACTATGTAAAAATTCGATCGTTCGCATCGAAACGCGCGTGTCATCTGAACGGTCCGATAACGATATATGGGATTTCAATACGCGGAGTCACGCGCGTGCACACGCGGAAATAGATTCTTGCGTCGTGACGACCACGATCGACGCGTGTGTACTCTATCTGAAACGTTTTACGTTTAATCCTCGTTTTACCCTCCAACCACTCCGATCATTCTTAGGGGCGCCAAATCAACCCTAGCCTACTGGTGACCAACTCCTTAATCAGGCCCTGTGTATGTGTAAGTATTCGTCGTAAATTCGCAGTGGTGGCTCGTGGGCTTCATTTTGATCATATTTTATCATTTTAATAATATGATAATATATAAGTTTTTGACGGGCGATTTGTCAGCGTCGCCAAGCGCTATGGCCAAATCCTAATGACAGATGTGATAATATTCTACCGATTATATTGAACTCGATTACCGCGTAGATGGGTATTAACATTGATTATAAATACTATAAATAGTTTTCTAAACAGTTTCACAGTAACGTGTTATGACGGGTGCGTGTTATAATAATTTACTATTTCGTTGTTTCTACATTGGAATTCTATTGACAGAAAATTAATTACCTTTTAAAGTAGGTAAACCTATCCCTATTTTGTCTTTTTTATGTTTAAATTGCGCTATTATTCTAGCTTAATGTCACAGGGCTTGGATATCATTCACATCTGAAATAATTTTTTTAAACTTCATTATATTGATGTGTGAATTTAATTCAAATAAGATTCATTCATCCAATACAAATTATTACAGGACAGAAGTGTTTTTCTCATGCATTATCAACTTCATGGACCAATTTAAAGTGAAATATCCTGACAGAAGACAGTTGGCTCTGATGTTGGAAAACGAATGCGGTGTACAGGTATAATAATATACATAATGTTATCATGTCAGATAAATAGGCGCGTTATAGAAATACATAACTATATGTGTTAAAACTATTTCGTAAATTACACAACATTAAATAATTATTACAAAATAAACGTTGTTTCATTGTCCAAGTCATGCAAAAACAAATACTTATTTAAAAGTTACAGCGGTCATTAAAGTTTTTGTAATAATGAAATTATGAAATACATGTAAGAGAACAAGTGATTATCTGTAGTGTTTTGTAATTTTATATTGATACTTACAATACTTACTTACCTATACAAATCTGTTTACTAAAAAATTTATAATATTTTATTATTTAGATTAAGTGTTAAATTACCTAACAATACTGCATTATTTTTTATATTTTATATTTTTATAGTAAATGATTGTATTAATATGTTTTTAGAAATGTGTATGTACTACAATCAAACCAAATGTATTAGTCTACCCCGATTTGAAAGATTTTACCAGTTACAGTCAATTTGTCGCTAATCATATAACATATATCAAATTAGAAAACCCAACATCTGTGGTAATTTATTATGTTATTTCATTATTATATGGGTACATGTATAAAAAATTATCCCAATGCATCAAACCATTTTATAATATATATTATATGCGCATTATGTAAACAAAAATTAGATGAATATCCTAGTTTTCGGTTTTCCACACGCTGAATATATTATAACTAACACAATGTTATTTTAAAGTTTTGGTTGAAACAGCTAAAATATTAAAATAATGACAGAGTTGAGAAACATAAGAAAACGATAATTAAGAATACTTCTATTTTGTGTGTGGATTTGAATAAAATTAAAAGTATACATTTCAGCCAAAAACATTGGTATCTCCGGCAATGGTGTTAAAAATGCAAACAGCTCATTGTTTCGAGTTATCAGTTTTATTGGTATCCTTCTTAATCGGCTGTGGATATAATGCTTTTGTGGTACAAGGTTACGCCTCAGAAGATGTGTGCAACAACGATCTGAGAAAAATCAAATTAGATCTTCCGAAAAACTATGTATGACTTTATATTCCATCGTATTAATATTCATTAAATTATATTGTTATTTTTAATTAATTCTCACATATACCTGTTGATATCTCTAGCATGAACCCAAGTCGCTTTGGGATTCCTTTCAAGTTCTCGATGATACTTATGCAGTGGAACCTGAAATCGATTTATGTAATAAATTTGTGACATTTTTAATGGAAGAAAAAGAAGAAAAAAAGAAAACCTATAAAGTATGGTGACATGTTGCTATTTTTGAGAAAACATGTAATTTTTGTTTTTGTTCCGATTACATTGTATATGTTTTAACTATTAATATTGAACATGGTATTTTAGGACGAAGTAAAAAAAAATTCAAATCATTCTTTTTTCGATCCGCTTTACGGAAAACGCGTTCATTGTTGGGTTATGATCATACCGTTGGAAACCAAAGACGATCCATTTTTTATCGAACCCTGTTCGGGCGAGCGAAAAGAAGTATCCAACGAAAATTATGTTGGAATAGAAGCGATATGGAATCATAAAAATTATTGGGTCAATTTGCAACCCTTGAATGGAGGCTGTACTGTGCGTATATAACATATATTTACTTACTGATTGTTATTGTTACTTTCATTGGCGTAATTGTGAAGAAATCTAAGGGGCGGGGAAAATTTAGTGAAATAGTGTTTTCTCCGAAATTAAAATCAATCCCGTGAAAGGGGGTTAATATATTTTTTCGCGTGTATGGTTAATTTTTTTTACAAAATTCTTTCGCCCTTCACGATTATGTAATTGTTTACTGATATTTAAAAACATCAATAATTTGATACTCTCTAGTCAAATAATAATTATAGGATACTTTAAATGTTACAGCAGTACGATTTCACTTTGACAGACACCAACTGTTGGGAATATTTATTATCTGATAAATATCAAAATGAAGAAGATACATCGGATTTGGACCTTACTGAAAACGAACCCGTTAAATATGTGCTCATGCCGAATTCTTGGGTTGATGTTTTAAAAGTCCCCAGAAAACGTATGCGTTCTCTAACTGTTAAGGATATAGGTGGAAATCAGGTGGGAGGAGGGAACAAATTTTCACATTTGATTAGTTTAAATACCATTGATAATGAAGAGTATATAGTAATAGTAATATAATAATATTATTATAGTAATATAATAAATGCTATTTATTATCAATATATTATTCAAAAGGTTTGATATTATTTTAAAATTTGTTAAAAATTACCTTCTCTATTTTGGTCTATTTTTCGAGTCTTAGAGTAGCAGCGAGAATAGTCGTCAAAATTTGTGTCCGTTTAACCATGAGTTTTCCTTAATAAAAAATCAAAGCCCTCTCTAACCTATAGCCGAGAACGAAATAATAATTATTATTCCCTCATTGTTGTCCTACTGAAACGTGTATTGCATTTTATGTTTTAGAATATGTCTCGCTGTATCCGAGTGGCAAAAAAGTTGTGTCGTACCAGAACGCGCTGAAAGAATTGTATTCCGATCATCTATTGCCCGACGGTCTGGTTGAGAGAACTACGTATTACGCAGAACCGGAATACACGGATAAAGCTTTTGTCAAGGAAACGTTCCGACACAGTAGAGAGCATTTAATCTGTGCCGAGAAGAGTTATACTGCAAATGATGGAATTAAAACCATTAAGCATTACTCCAAAGATAGTCGGGCAGATTTAATAAAAAGTATGAGATCCAAAAATATTATATTTGTACATTACTTTAAAGAAGTTTTGTTTTTTATTTACAATTTGGTTTTCTCTGACATTTTATAGGGTACACATTCTGGGAGGATGGTAACAATATGAAAACCAAACAAGAGATTAAATTTTACAATTCAAAACCTAATGGTTTAGTTAACTTAGAAATCGACAAAAACAGTGTCGCAGCAACGTATTGTAACAGGTGCGTGTTATAATAATTTACTATTTCGTTGCTTTTACATTGGAATTCTATTGACAGAAATTAATTACCTCTGTAAGTAGGTAAACCTATCCCTATTTTGTCTTTTTTATGTTTAAATTGCGCTAACGGTAACATTAATAATTTTATCCCTTCTATTGAATGAAGCACATGTTCTCTACACATATTGTAATTAACACATTGTTTCATTATTATTATTAAATCTATTTAAAACTTACATTGTAAATAATTCTTTTAGATTAGACTTCTTATTTTGGCGCAAATGCGAATATTCAAATGAAGATAATTATCTTTTCAATGCAAAAGAAAGTATTTCTGAGGATCCTAAGCTTATGGTAAATTTAAATATTGGATTGTTGTTTTAAACAAAATATAAATTATTATTAAACAAACCAAACGGTCAAATCTAAACATCAATATTGAATTAAATATTTGATATAATTTGATTAAATCGTTCACATATTTTTAAGAATCATTTTTACGTGTGATCTTTCTACTGGTGGTAATGATTATCTGCTATGGTTGTAGGGTGATTCATAGGAAGGGGGGGGCACAAATTTGTATACTTTATTAGACCAATGTTGGATTTAAGGACTGCTTACGTAATATTATATTTTAATTTCCTTAAAAGTCTAAATAACATTTGATACCTTTTAACATTTTAGGTCCAAAAAAAGTAACTACTAAAGCAATGAGAGTAGACTCCGCTTACATATGATATTTATATTGTTTCATTTTTCTAATATAACTTTATTTTAATAGAATTAAGCAAAATTTAAAATTGTTAATACATATGTTTTACATTTGTATAAACTTAAAATTTAAAAAAAAAAATGAATAAATTGGTTTATTGTAATAACGAAAACCAATAGGTATTATATTACATGTAACAACTAAAATAAAAAAAGTAGATAACGAATAACAGTGGCCATCTATAATTGATAATTATATCGTATAATTGTTTTTACAGGTTATAATTGAAAGTTTTTTAAGAGATGAGTCCAAACACAAAGATAAAGATATAGCCACCAGAAAATTTCATTTATTGTCGGACCTTATCGAAGTGGATTTTCAATATGGGGAAAGTCAGATCACGTGTTCCACAAGGAAGTTTCGTAAGCCTAGAAGCTATGAAAAAGAAGAAGATATCGATCCAGTTTCGATGATGATCGAATATATTGTCTATCCATACGATGGCCATTTGAACCCACTTGAATTAGGCGCTATGTGGCGACAGTTGATAAAAGATGAAGCAAGAGTAATTTATGAAGTCTTTGAATTTGAAAAAGAATTACTAAAAATAATTAAGTCTTTATGAATAAATTATTTTATAAATACAGTGAAACCTGTATATAACGGACAGTCACGGGACCAAAATAATTGTCCGTTATAGACAGGTTTCAATGTTTTAAAAATTACAATTTTTACGTACATTTGTATTGTTTTATATTTTATAATATGTATTTGGTATAATCTTTATTAATATGTATTATACACATACATTATAAATTTAATTTTAATTATTTATTTTATGTACAATTGTTAGATTTGTAGAAGCTGATTCTCCTCAAATCGATTTAAAAACTATATTATGCCTTACCTTGAAGCTCTCTAACCAGCCATTGGAAGCTTTGAAATCATCACACTCGATTTCACGGGCAACTTCTAAAGCTTTTGCTTGAATGATTGGTCCAGATACAGGCACATTTTTATTTCTTACACGGTTAAACCACTCTAAAACAATTTTATCAATCAATCCACCTGGCCCGTTCCTCTGGAATCGGCGAGATTTGCCATTAGACAATTTAGCTCACTTTATAGTTTATATTAATCATTTTGTAATTTTCGTATAAAAATTCTATTTAATATTATGAACATTTTTATTTTTATCAATTAAAAGACTAATTTTTTTTTTTTTTCGTGCCAAGTAATGTGAAATATAAATTTTTTATACGAACATTTGGTTTTTTTTTTCGTGTGTAATAATCAACATTTCAAATCATGACATTGTTTTTGGTGTGTTTTTTCGTTATCTTTTGAAACTGCAATAAAATAATTGAATGATTTTTGTTTTCACATGAATGATATAATTCAGGAAAAAATTAATTGCAATGCATTTTCAAAAACCAAAGTATAAGTAGTATTGAAATATGTTTTTTGTTTTTCGACCGTATGACATCACACTGCAGCACGATCTTGTTAATAACAATGTTTATTGACCTTTCTAATTGCAATGAAAAAATAAAATTAACAAATCTAATATTATGTTCGAATACAATTTCATAGATTTTCCAAGTGATTTAACGACGATCTCATTTCAGTGTAGTGTATTGATAAATGTTGGAGTGTCAAAAAATTAGGTACACAAATTGTATTAATTATATCAAATATCAGACGATAAGAAGTGGGTTTCGGGAGTTTAAACATTTAAACCCCTCCACATAGTGTTTTTTAGACACATCGCACCTACGGTTTAAACATAATTGGCATACAACAAATTGTTTCAGTATACTTTTAACGACACCCGCAGTTTACATTTACTAACAGGTTCTGCGATGAGTCGTGTAAGAAAACATTTTTCAGAATGATATATTTTAATTGTAGAAAAATTGTAAAGCATACAAATGTGTATTTAAAATTATTTAAAAAAAAATTCCCATCTATTGTCGGTTCAAATTTTTTTTTTGCATGCCTAATTGTCGGCAGAGTGACTGGGAATTTTCCAGACGGCCCGGTCTATGTTATGGCTTAGCGGTCTGGCGATTTTAATATAAGTATCCAAATTTAATCATAGATATTTCTTAAACTTTTAAAAACGAATCGTTCAAACCGGTTATGTAATCAAAAAAACGAATTAACTTGTTATAAAACTCCATTATTAAAGTATGAAACTATGTTAACAACATATTTGTAAATGAATCCAATAACTGCATGACCATAATTTAGATTTTTGCAGGCATTTGGATTGTATTTGCTTTTATGAATTCAAATGGTTAAGATATCATCTTTTTATGAACTCGAAAAGATTTTTAAGAAATATGAACAATACACGATGCAAGTTTGAAATGCGTTTGTTTTTAAAATGAATTCTAGCAGAGAATTGAATAAATTCAGAATATATTTGAAGTCAAACTTTTGATTGGGAAAATTATTGTTGTTCGATAATTATAAAATTTCATTAATTATACTTGTCTTTACAAATATTAAGTGCACATGTTTCCAATGAACCAAAAATAATTTTTATCTTACACAAATTACTATTACTTGAATATACTTATCACACCAACATTATATAATTACCTCTAAAATATAGACAATACCCATGATGATGTTTTACTTAAATAATAACTAATTGACTAAGTAAATCTTGTTGATCATATAATTGTTTGTCTGATAGTCTCAGTAAATAAACGACTTATTTTGAGGTTTGAATGAGATTGATAAAATCTTAATTTTTGATAAACTTATTTATTCTGATATAAAAATCTTAAGTGCTTAACAATTATTAAAACTAATAATACGGTTTCTTTTGATCGATTACTTAATTTAAGTAGAGGTGGCCGTATCATATATAAATGGATAAAAAATTTGTATATGATATGAGATAATGTATAAAATATAAATGTATAAAAATATTCTTTTCTTCACTGGCAAGCTCATCGATGTGTTCAAAAGGAAGACTGGGAATTCCTTAGTTGAAAAATTCATCGTTTTCCAATCGTATGTACTTGGAAACCAATCGTGGCCAATTTGTCGTGGTCTAGAATCTTACGACCATCGAAAATAAATGCCGGTTTAATCATGCCGTTGTAAATTCTTTCATAATCCAGTTCCTGAAACATGTTCAAAAATAAATACATTTTAATTTTGTGCAATTATTTTCGTTGTTTTGTATAAAAACTTATTTAACATGTTGATACTCGCACGGGGTTTAATGATAAAATATTATTATCATTTAAACAGCTACCAATGGTAAAGACTTGGTTTATTATTTTCAATTTTAATAAAACTTTATTAATAAATATTGAACATATCCATACGATGTTTTTTGAAGAAACTTACCACAAATTCGTCCCATTCAGTACATATCACAATGGCGTGCGTGTTATCTGCAGCAGTGTAGGGGTTATCGTGTATTTCAATAGATTTCATTACTTTTTCTGGGTTATCAGTAACATATGGATGTGTAAGGTCTTTTTGAATTTGTTCAGGTTCTACCTGAAAACAAAGAAACATTTAAAATAACATTAGCAATTGGAGGAAATGTTTTAAGTTTTCAATATTACGGTTTTCATATAAATTAAATCTACTTAAAAGTATTTTGACCAAATGAAAATCAACAATATTTTAAGAAAATCTCATTCACCGCAGATTAATGCAATGTGAAATTTGTAAAAGTGAAATAGATGAGCACAAAATCATATTATTTGTTTTTACAAGATATTCACTATACTGAAATGTATGTTTTCAAACATCATGATTTTGATTTAAATAACTTTTGTAGATGTCTGAGAAGAAAATACCATTTTGAAAACAGATTCATATTCGTTAACGTTAATTAGTTATATTAATTTAACATTAATATTGATATTTCATTGAAAGACTTTATTTTTTAAAGAACTTTACAATGATTTATAAAAACAAATATCTTAAATGAATTATTTTTCAAGTATATTTTTAATGGTGTGACACCTAACAGAGAAAATAATAAATAATTGTATACATGTTACAGTGTTCAATAAAAATACCCTTGTCACCTGCAAAAGTTTTTTTTCCTTTTATATCATCATTGACTATTTTCCTTATAACTCACTTTAGGGTCATAAATATTAAGTTTAGCTCCTTCATCAAGTAACGTCCTAGACACGTGTATAGCAGGAGATTCACGAGTATCGCCGGTATCTTTTTTAAACGCAAATCCAAACATGGTTATTTTTTTACCCGTGACCGTGTTGAACAATGATTCAATTATTTTATTAGAGAATCGAGATTTCTGATAAACATTCATGTCAAGAACCTGCAAACAATAATAAATATGTAAAAGAGAACATGCCAAATGTTGGTCGTTATAAATAGTAATATGATTACTTGTTGCCAATAAACTGCTACTTGAGGAATATTTAAACATTCACAAATATATACCAAATTGAGCAGATCTTTTTGAAAACAGCTGCCTCCGAATCCTTTAAACACAAATGAGTGTTCATTCAAAATTAAAATTTTCAAATTACAATAGGAATTGTATTCTTTACATAGAATAATACTAACCGACAGATGCTTGTAAAAATTTAGGTCCAATTCTGGAATCAAGGCCAATGCCTTTAGCAACCTCACTGACATCTGCACCAGTCGCTTCACATATAACAGACATTGAATTAATACTGGAAATTCGTTGTGCTAAAAATGCATTTGCCGCCTGTAAACAAAACATTTAATGAGTATTTTTACACTAAAAACTAAATCCAAGAATTTACTAGTTTCGTCAGTTCTGAAGACCAGGTGTTTGTTCTGAGAATTTTTTCCTCGGGTATCCAATTTAAATAAACTTTACTGAGCTCCTTAAAAGCCCATAAGCCGTCGGCAGTCTCTTCATGTCCGATAAGAACTCGATCAGCATTTAATAAATTTTCAACAGCCACACCTTCAGATAAGAATTCAGGGTTAGATAATACCTATAACCAAATACATACACATTATGAGAAACAAAATCTATCGAGTAGAAATAAATGACATTGGTTTACTTGAAATTTCACTTTCGGTTTATGATTGGCACTTAGAATTTTTAAAATACTCTCAGCTGCACGCACTGGTACTGTACTTTTTTCCACGACAATTTTATCACTAGTCGATACTTGGGCAATAGTTCGAGCACAGTTTTCAACATATGTCAAATCAGCAGCACGTCCCTAAAAACGACAATTGGATATTGTTTAATTTTAAGAATAATTTAACCGGTCATTATAGAGTCAACTATAGTTTTGCCAGAGAGAAAAAAGAAGCACGATTCGGTGCTCAAATATACTCAACTGGTTGCCTGTTAGAGTACTAAAGCAGCATTTGACGTGACTAATCTTAATGATTTCTATACAAATCTTTACCATCTGTTAAGAGTGCATATAATAGATGTCATCCAACCTATCATATATTTTGTAACACACAAGTAAATTTTTTAACAGGTTTATTTTGTTAGTATGTCATATTATTTCTATGTTAGAAATGGCACAAATGGCCAATTATGGAAAATAAAGTATCGGTAATGGTAGACAAGAAATAAAAAGCCACTATCTTGGAATGGCCCAAAAATCTGGATAGGGCATTCTCATAATGTAGCATCACATAATTTGACAAGTGATTAAAATAAAAAACATAAAAACGTAATGAAAAAACTTGCCGTTAACTTCATGGACTCTGAGCATATACATTAAAAATATCTACTGGAAAATATCTACATACTATATTCTAGCCTGACTAAATAGAATTCACATGAATAAAATATTCTCTAAATAAGGCACTTCCACTATAAAAGGATATTTTTAGTACAAAGTTGACAACACAAACAACAAATTAATGAAACACAAAAAACCAACATGGGAACTTGATAAACAACAATTAATTGATTTTAAATGATACCTTAACTATACTAACAAAGTATTATGAAATATATAAAATAATTTATTAAAACCATTAAATATATAAATAATTAAAATGAAAATAAAATAAATAGGTCTTGCCTAAAGTATTATAATAAAGAGCGCAAAAATTGTTGCGACCGGTTTCAAATACAATTCATCAGGTGTAAAGAACGCACTGAATATAAAATGAAAATTATTTTTACATAGAGGAATAAAAGTTTAGTTAAAGAGATTGATTATAGATACATTGATATAGATTTAAGATATTGTTCTTTGGTTATACACTCTTTATTATAATACTCTTGGCAAGACCTATTTTTATTTATATTATTTATATATTTAATAGTTTTAATAAATTATTTTATCATATTTAATAATACTTTGTAATTATTATATGATTATTAACCACTGAACATTATTTATTTTGTTTTATATTTTCTAAATTATACAGTGAAATGATAAACTGCAAAAAAAGTTATCCTGATAAGGCAGATGTCTGATACTCTGATGCCTTCAAAGGAGAAGGTATATAATCAACTCTAATAGATACTCACTTTTCCCACTCCAAATGTTTTTGTAGGAGTGTTAACGGAAATGAATATTAAATCTGCTTCTTGAATAGCTTCTTCGATGTTTGTAGAAAAAAACAAGTTTACATTTCTTTGTTTCTTCACAATGGCGTCAAGTCCGGGCTAAACAAATACATTTTAAATATAGATAATTTATTAAAAATATAAACGAGTGATTTGATGTTTTGATTTACTTCATAAATGGGCAACTTCTCTGAATTCCATTGGGCAATGCGATGTGCACTAATGTCAACAACGGTGACTTTTATGTGTGGACATTGCATTGCTATCACGCTACATGTGGGTCCACCAACGTATCCAGCACCTATGCAGCATATTTTTGTCACCGCCATATCTTCTTATCAGGCTTGATGTATAATACTGAAATAAATGTTTTTAATTAAAACTCACTTCACTATAAATATTATGAATATATTAAACTAATAAATTATATATATTATATTATTGATATGTGACATAGACATTTAAAATACTTGGATCGGTTAAAGTAGTAACAGTAAATGTTTTAGCCCGGGTCATATTTAAGAGAGGCTAAGAGGACTGCAATCTCGCCTAAAATTGTCTGGGAGAGTTTTAAAGATAATTAGATATATTATATCAATGTCTTAATGTTTTATTAAATAATAAAATAATTTTTTTTGTAATAACGATTATAGTGTTTGTAGCTCAAGCCTCAAGACTGTGTAATAATAACAAAATCTTATAATTGGTATTTTGTTGGTACGAAATAATTTTTAAAATATTTTAATAAAGTTTGTGCTATTATAGGCACTTGATAATGCTGCGTTTTCTTAGTTCTTAGACAGTTATTGTGTAATCAAACGATATTAGTTATTTTGTTGTTACTTACTATAGTAATGTTTTAAACAATACGTAGGAAATAAAAATAGAGGCTGATCCGACTTTATCGTTCTTTTCTTTCGTTTTTCGCAATTAATGCTGCATCGATTTCACGTATAAATTTTACGTTTAAATTGATTTTAAATTTCGCTTAAAGGAGGTGGATATTACTGTAAATCATTTTGTTTGTATGATTATACAATAAATCTTCAAAAACAAAAAAAAATCAACAATAACAATCACCTGTATCTCATCCGACCCTAAGCTTTTTCGAAATTTGTTTTTAATCTCACCCGAATAGCGGATACGATTCTTAATATCAAATTGTATAAAGTATACCTAATATTATGGTTAGCCGCAGTCCTACTTGGAGAGGGCAAGAGGGTTCGAGTTCAATTCCTCCCTTCTAAATTTAAATGGAAAAAATTAAGAATAAATAATATTACATCTAGATAAATATTATGATAGTTTGAACTCGGCCAGAAAATATTTGAAAAATATGACTTGAGAATAACAATAGTGAGATTTATAACGCCGTTGATAGGAAAAGAGTACAGGGCAAGGGATTTATTTGTCACTAACCCCCCTCACAAAATAAACACTCAAATGGCCTTAGTACATTTTTCCTCTTGTATATACTTAGTATACACTTGTTTATACTACCTTTAATGCGAATTAAATCTAATAGTAATCGTCCTAGTTATTCCGTAATTACGAATGGGTACTTATCAGTTTTAATGCGTTTCTTACTTACTTACTTTCTTACGTCATCACTCATGTCACACCTACGTCCTCACAATAATATGTCACTACAATTATTGATACGAATGAACATACAGGAACCTACAGGATTCTATTCATACGTCTTTAATTCATTACAACAACAATGAATCTCACAATAAATACCAAGTACTAACTATTATCTAGAAACAACATAATATAACACAATAATAATACACAATATATTAATATATCAATATTAAATATAACTTATGACATAAAATATGTATAATTCATATCACATTATGTACGTCAATTCTTGTGACGGAAATGAAAGAAGATAAAATAGTTAGTTTACAAGAGTGTAGTTCTTGCCACAGTACAGCGAAAAAACATTGTTTATTGTTTTAATTGTTTATTTATGAATTAAATGTATTATATTATGTATATGAATATTATAGGTTTTTTTGATTTGTATTTATTCATATTGCGCTATATTAGAGATAATACATACTAGCAGTTAATGCAAATCGGGTGTAAATTTATAATATTTAAATACCAATTTCTATAGTTTCACGTTATTCAAATCAAAATGCGTATGCAATATGCTTAGAATTCCGAATCGAACAAAAAATATCATATGTTATTATAGTTCGTACAATTCAACACGATTAACAATCGTATAGCATATTTCAAATAAATACAATACGATACCTTTTCATTTATGACTTCAGAATTGTTTTTTTAATGTTAAATATTCATTGTTATACATAGGAGGGTAGATATTGCTCATATTATGCCTTCTACCCGAGTTTCCCCACCTTATAAAGTACCATAAATTCCGATATTCCATCTGCACTTGGGTAATATATCTATAACTTAATTAAAGAAAGACTATAAATATAAAATATTTAGTTGTTGATTCTCCCGATTTCGTTCAATCCTAAATGATGGTAGATTATAGGTTAGGTAAATTTATCAAGGGGATTGTTTCTCAATAGAATCTACATTCAACAGCCAATAGCAAAATAAACAATACTAAAATTGTATGACAGATAGTCATGATACTATGAAGACAAACGATGATTTAGCATTTTATTATTGATGTTTTTTCACAACGTTTTTTATACAGGCGTTTTCCCGAGAATTAAAGACCTCACAAGAACACGTATAATACGTACTATTTTATTGATACATATAACCTATATGTACATATATTCTTTATGATTTAATTTTAATATTGAAATATTCAAAGCACGTGTATTTACTGCATTGGGTAAGGCTAAATCCACGATGCAATCTCATAATATCATAAATCAATGTACCACCTATAAATTGTATTTTCCTAATAAAACGCACCTTATTAAACTAGATAAAAAGTTACCTGTACTTATATTTTTTTGTATTTTATAATTTTTTCAATATTGATTTAGGTATATAATTAATGATATTAGGTACAAACCTATAAATTACATGATATCTCATTGCTGATGTTACACACATCTCCCCTATATTCATACCAATTGAAAGAAGTAATATTAGAGGCGAATATTATACGTCAACGTACACAGTAAAGATTAAAACAGGTAATAAAAAAATAAAAAAAACCTTAAAACTGTTCTTCAAGTTATGAGCCAATGGCGTTAGTAAAAAGTCTGAATTAAAAGTTAAAAACGACCATAAGTCAATATCGATAATTTTGTTAGCTATGACGACTATTGTAATCGGACGGAAGTGGACAGGAACAAACAAAAACGCACTTGAGTGTATGTGTATATGTGGCAGTGGCCACACACCGGAAAACGCGTTTACGTATACAATTTAAGAACAAGTACGTGTCCACACATTTCTTTCAGATGGAATGCGAACGGAGTTTCTGATTTGAAATGTTAAAAGCTTATTCAAGCCGTTCGAATTGCATTCGATATTTTTCATAATGATTTCCGTCGCTGCACAGTTCCATCGTTTTTACCGAATTCAAAATATATAAGTATATATGTTTAACACGGCGTCTAACCACCGAAATTAACATAAGTTATTATAATATTTTCACAGCGATTCTTGAATTGTAATAAAATTATGAAAACAACGAATTCGTTTGCACGAATTATAAGACTACAAAACAGCATGAGTATCGGATGCAACAACAAAAATTCGAGGTCTTTTAAACGTTACGTCCAATATCCTCACAGCACGGTCTCATCGTACTACATTACCTACAGGTACTACTACTACTACTACTCCTAAACACGAAACGCAACGAATAATAATACGATAAATATAATATAAACTCTTACCCATAACAACATAATGTCGCGACCACGGGTGACATTGTATTTCTCATGGCACATGCCCAAAAATTATAATAAATTATAAAAGCGAATACGCATATTTTAAATAACACTAAAAAACACACGTATCTATATTATGAGAAAAGAACAAAATAATAATATGTTACATTTACCGTCGCAGGATGTCGCGCGTTATCAGCAGCAGCCGGCGCAGCGTGATAACGTCGTTCGGTGATAAGCCGTCGTGCGGAGTAGTCCTGGCGCGACGCGTTTGTTTTCCTTTTCTGTTTTTTCGTAGCAGAGAGCGCGCGTCGAGTTTTATCGATCAACACGACGCGGCGACGCGGACACGAACGAGCGACGGGACGGACGGTCACACAATGCGATAATCGCGATGCGGCGTCGTCGACTCCAGGCCGCAGCAGTGCCTTGCGTTCGAGTCGGGGGATACTATCGAATGGCAACTATCGATTTATTCGATAGTTGGTAACGGTAGTAATAATATTCGAACGACGGATTTTTCATACCTTTGTGATTCGAATAAACATTCGTTTATCGAAAACAAATGTAATGTATATAATTCGGTACGATAATAATCGGGTGTTGTTGTCATATTGAACAATTTATTATTGTTGCTTGTTTTTCGATCAACAGTCATCACAAAATATGCACACCAGGGCCGTGGTAAAGCGCTTTTTAAGAGTGTTCGAAATATGTATTTGAGCGTTGCCCTGGACGAAAAGAATATTCTCATTGTATTCCAAACGCTACTCATAGCTATTTTAAACTATTTTAAAAATACAAGTTACTCGTAGATAAACTGGACATTGTAATTGAACATGATTTCAAACGGGATATCAAACTTAGTAACTTTTCACGTATCTATTCGTATAATATTTAGAACTTTCCGAGTTATCTTTAAACCATAGGTATGATTTATTTGAAATGTTTAACTTTAATACGGCGAGGATAAAAACAATAGAAAAATAAAATACAATTGGCTTATTGGAAAACAATATTTGGAGAAACGCGTTCATGTTCATATACTTATAGGGCCAGCGTAATCTGATGAAGAAGTAGACTTCTTGGGTTACATCTCACATCAATTATTTTTATCTTGTAATTTACATTAAACTTTGAACTGACCACGTATAATTAATAAATTACAATTATTGCTCTACATATAATTTATTATACATATCATAATATATCTTTCCCAGTCTATGACGCCATTGACTTCGCCGAATCCTGACGTATCATTCGACTTTTACATAAACTTTATTATTTTTTATTTTTACTTTGTACTTTGAGCTCTCCTCGCTTTTTAATCCTCTTAATAAAATCAATCGTCTATATAGATGTAAAATTCTAGACCAGCGGTGTGCACTAGAATTTTAGAAAGGGCCAAAAATTAATTTCAAAAATTACTTTATCTGTCAAATTGGTAATTGAATCCAAGTTAAAAATAATAAGACGAGATAAATAAAATGAAACATTGCTCGCAATAAAACCACAAATTAAGATTTACTCTACTCTCTAGGATTTCGGATTTTATACAATGCAATCTACAATAGTTTAAATGTGGGCTGCACAAAAGGGCCGCGTGGTACCCACTAGTTGGGCACCACTGGTCTAGGCTGTAGAGTGTCTAGATTGTTCGTTGTGGCGGACTGGGACGGGGGCATTTGGGGGTTCCAAAAATTTTGGAATCCGAAATCCTAAAGAAACGTCGAGAAACTAACAAGTTCCCGAATGAAAAAAAAAAAAAAAAATTAAAAACCAACGCGTTCCTAACGGATTTTAAATAATAATCCATCTATGTATATAAATACGACGAATCGTCTGCAGTATGCGGCGGCACATGCACCTGCTGTCGTAGGTGTGGATTGAAATAATCATACGTTTTATGGTTTCCGTCGTTGCACGTAGAGCACGTTGATTATAGAGTATCGATGGCCGCGCGACGTGTTGGCACTGGTAAACGTCTCAATCGCCGTCTATGGAGAAAAATTTCCCGTCCACGCCGCCCGCCGCGCCGACGACGATCGCGATGCGCCGCGGAGAACGCGTCGATAACGATGGTCGATTACGAGCGCGCGATAACGATTATATTTTTGTACATCGATGGTTTTCAGTATCGTTCGATAGCCGAGCCGGTCGCGACGCTCGCCGGCGGCGGGATCGCGCGCGCGGGGCGGAGGCGGCCGTGCGGCGACGTGGCCGTAACACACACACGCTCGTTGCCCGGGATACGCGTGCGGCGGAGGGCGTTGACGCGCGACCGTCTGTTGTGTGTACTACACTCTCGTAAGGCGGCGGCGGCGGCGTCTCTCTACGCGTTTCTCGCGATCGTATTTTCGCGTCACCGCAAAAAAGTTGCGCTCTTTTTTCTCCTCGCGTTTCCGCCGGCGACGTGCCCCCGATCGGCGAATCCCGCAGGTCGCGTTCGCGGAAATCCGACGTGGCGAGATCGTCACTCTCTCGAATTCGACCCGCCCGCGCGACCTTGTCCGCTGCTCGTAATGCCCGTTGTACATTATATTGTATATTATACGTATGTATTCGTCGACAAACGAGCGGTCACCGTCGTGTTTTTCATGGTCCGGTTTATAATATTGTGTTATCGTCTACCGAGAGGGTATTAAATATCTACCGCGCATATAGTTTATTTTACCGTTAAAGTATCAGTTTGATATTAAAATTAAAATGATAAAATTGATTTTCAGTATCCCGTGTACATGCGTATTATAATATGTAAAAACAAAAATATTTCAATACGAACAATTGGTTTTTTTTTCCAATCAAATAACCCATGGGCGTATGTAAAAAAAAAGAACCCAAATTCGAAATCTCAATTGATTTTAATGTCAATAAATGTTATAAGGTTCGTCGGTATGCCGTTAAATAAACAACTCGCGCGATGTTCATGGTATCGCGCGAAGGAATGCTCTAAATTGATTTTATGTGTTCGCGGAACCATTCGTCTTCATTCTTTAAGCGTGTTTTCAATAAGGTCCCATTTGTCTCCATTTGGAATACGGATATCCATAACTCTTTTTATAACCAGGAAAATTCCGTGTTTTAAAGTTATCTAGTATCTTTTTTACAACGAAAATCCTTAGCGAAAAAATAGAATGCGGCAGTCTATAATCGTCGTATGAAACAATAACCGTCGCGTCATTTTTGGCGCTTTTCCTCGCCTTCTCCCTCTTCCCCGTATTTTTGGTTTATACCGCGTTTGTAGTCCGAAATGAAATTGGCGCGCAAACCGGGCTTCGTGCGGTCCAGTGTAAATATAGATTGAAATAAATACTTATGTCCCGAGTATGTTCTTCGTTCTCGAGGGGCCGATCACGCGATTTCGACTGTACGAGATATTAAAACTGATTTGTTTGATTCACAGAGATCACGAAAAGAAAATCACGATAATACGTATTACACATAGTCTGCTTCACTTACACATACTACACGTCGAGAATGTTTCATCCAACAAATCCCTTATAATAATTCCATACCGCTTCATTGTATAATGTTATTGGTGTTTAACGATTGAATGCATTTTTTATATTATAATAAGCCGCTCCCTTTTCAATACGTCACCCGTTCCAAAGAAATCGTATGACTCAAATAATAATTGCAGCGTTGCACTGTCGTGTAAAAATAATAACGGGACCGTCCATAAACGTCGACCCTGGACGTATCTTTCTAAATCGAGTGCGCAATAAAATTTATGATACTGCGTGGCCTGAAAAAGTGCACAGAGGCGGATTTTTTTCCTCCACATTTTTACACTGTTTCTCGCGCGCGACAGCGAGACCTGTTGAATTTCATCGTTTTCGGTCTCTCGTCGCCTCCGACGTCTGTATAGACGTGACGTAATGCGACGTTTCTACATAATATTGTTATAAAATGAGTATTTTAACGACGATTTTCGTCGCCTACCGCGCGGTACGTTTCCGTATACGGAGACGAAACAGAACGACATTCTTCGCTCGTCGAATTTCATTCGTTCGAATCCGAGACGCGTTGAATATTTTAATTATCATACGAAAACTCGAGAAACGTCAACGAGGTGAATCCGGGGGGAGATTTCGACGTATATATAGTGGCGAACGAACGACGACAGTCCCGCACGACGACAGTCCCGCACGACGACAGTCCCCTCTCTCGCCGACGACGCCCAGTGCACACGCGAGCGCAGTGCGTGCGATTACTGATTTCTGCTGCCGTTAAAATAATATTATTGTTATCAGGTCGAATATTATCAACAACGGACGGACGGACACACGCGTCCGACGCAGACGAGACTCGGTGTGCTGTCGCACGCGAAAGGAGGGAGCCGCGCGCGCGTGAGAGAGAATGAGGAGGGAGAGGGAAACGAAAACGACCGGGCGCACGCGTGTGTGTGTGTGTTAAAACGTCCGTCGTCGCACGCACTATGTTATTATAACCACTGCGACTAAAGAACGACTACGAAAGAGAACCGGACAGTCGCCGCTGTAATAACATTATTATGTACGCGTAGATCAATAGTCGTTCCGAGACCCGACGTCGTGGCAGTCCTCGGGGGAACGGAAGCGTTGATTTTTCGTCCGTCCTTCTCTCTGCGACCGTCGCACCCAGCTTTACGTCGGACGTTTTCAATTTCTCAACCGATTGACGTGATAATAAGATTACGATTCGCAGACCCTGCGAATCGGCTCGAAAACCACTCTCTCTCTCTCCGTACCCGGAGTTCTAAATAAATCGATTTGGTTTTCGCGGGATTCGTGTTATTATATGGACATGTGTGCTTACAGGTCGTCCTCGAGCAGATTCGACGACAAACGACGAAATCCGCGCGAACGGCGTCGATCGGAAATCGAAAATTCCCGTGACGCGCGCGAGACGTTAGACGGAGACGGAAAATGTCTACTTCCAATATTCCCCATTATGTAGGCACGAACTGCTTTTCGTCGGCAACCGAAACGACGACGTCAATAAATCGGCTGGTTTATGTAAACGTCGAACACGCGAAACGCATAATATCCGATCGGAACTATCGATCATTTCGTTCTCGCGTGTGCTCGTAATATCCATACGTTTCGCGGACGGCTCGGGTTTACGATTGCGCACACGTATATTAACAACACCGCACGTCCGTAAAATATATCACGGACCTTTACCTTGAACAGAGGTTTATACCGTGTTTTTCATTTCCACGCGCCGCGGTAATATGCCCGGTCATTGTTTTTCGAACTCTCATTGTTTATCCCTAAGTTCATCCCGTCGGAAAAAAAAAAAAACCGCACAACACAATAATATTATGAAGTATAATTATATTATGTTAGAAACGTATATTATAATGATATGTACGTACAAAACGTATTGTTTATGTGCACTATTATACGACGGCGTTTATTGTACAACGCTATCAGATATCAAAGTATTTACTCGCAATTATTCGTCGTGTTATTTAAAGCTTGTGGGCTATAGGTTACACGGTACATTCAATATTTTAATGTATTCCGTACACATTTTCTTACCTAACACGCATATATAATATTTTAATAAATTATATGTTCTTGTGTGCGTAGAAACGATCGTTGATTAATAATTATAAACTACTATACCGGGTTCTGGTGTCTCGAGAGTATGCGTAGCCATACGACGTACCTACGCGATCTTGTTACTTATATTCGACGTAAAAAATAATGTTGATAACGTTTCAAAAATCCGTCAACATCGTCTTATATATATATACGAGTATATATGTATATATATATTACAGAATGTTAAGTGTATACACTATAGTGAATGTCAATTATTATAGCATATACGAGTACACATTATAATGATTACTATTATTATAAATAGATATAATAAATCATTTAAAATTGTTCCACTTGTTCAAATATATGTCTATATATAATAGGTCTAATAAATAATATGGTACGAAATACTTTGACAGTTAAAAAATATTCAATAATGAAATAGAATTATGTTGTATTCAAGTGGAAACAAGATGAGATACAAGACTCGGATGAGATATATCGATTTATGTATACTTATGAGATGACCGATGGGCGATTGATCCTGGTTAAATGGTCTTTTAAATTTGAATCCAATACTCACCTATCATTTTTCTTGAAAAAACGATTATAAATAAAAAATACGGATGGATCAGCTTCTATTCCTCTATTTCTTATGAATGATTATCGATAAATAAGTGATTTCTTAAGAATAAAAAAAAACTTACTTAAATAATAATAACATTGTCTAATCAAAATTCTATATCTAATTAAAATTTAATGATTTTACTAAATTATAATTGTTATGAATACAGAAAAAATAAAATACGATTAAATTTATTAATCGGTATCGTTAAAAAATACTGAACATTTCTTTGTATTATTCCAAATATAATAATATTTAATAACATCTTGAATGATTTTATTCTTCTATATCTTTTTTACGGTGAATAATGATTAGATTTAAATTTATGTATACATTTGACACATTGATAATAATAATAATGTATTTTCGTAATTATTGCATATCTTGATATTAATTAAATTATAATAAATAAATATTATTATTCCAAGGAGGGAGCAAGTGTCTCGTCTGGCATCACACCAATGGGCTCTCATGGTAGTCATGCGTGTGTACCTAAGAAAATGTTGAAACATATCCGAGAAGATAAAAACATAAATGATAATTCATATTCAATGTACCATTCAATTCAATGTACTTTTTTCCAAGAACATTTTTAACGACACAGTCATGATATTATGAGTCAGATACCTACATGGCTACATAGGTGGTTACTGGTTAGGTGAACTCTCTAGTGGCCACGTCATTACATTAGAGCATCATCACGCGTCATACTTAACTAAGATAGATGAAAAAAATATGATTAAGGAATGAAATATTCTACAAATTTTAATCTAAAAAGTAAATAATTGTAAAGTAACAAAGGTATACTTATGAAGTGAATCCTTCAAAGTTATTTTTTATAGTAACGGGTTTATTTTATATTGTATAATATAATGTATTTGTTTTTATTTATGGATTGAAAATTTGAAGATTCTCTAGTCCTTGTGTTTTTAAATTTGGTGGCTCACACGAAGATAAATTCTTATTAGTTATTAATATATAGCCGTCCGAATAAAAACAGTTTGGGCATCGCTGTAAGGTAACCAAAATATGTAAACAAGTATAAAATACTAGTCACTGTTCTTAATAGTATAATATTAAAGTAATACTATAATTTCATGTTGAAGAATAAAAAAGGAGCGTCGATTATAACAAATTACAGTAGAACGTCGATAATCTGAACAAGCCGTGACCATGGGGTTCTATTCAGATTACCTATCGATTTCGTCTGATCTTGAATAATTGATCAACATGTACCTACAATGAAATGAAAATAAAAGTAGTTTACATTCATACATGATTGCGTATTCTAATTTATTACATTATTATCATTTATTTAAAATCCGTGTACTGACATTTAGAAAAATACTTGAGTGCCTAAAGCCTAAGTAGATACTTTTAATTACTAATTAAAACCACTTTGATATAACTTGCTTTATTTTTACCGATTTCAAGTATAAAATTTCAAAAGAAGGAAACCATAATGTACTTATTTTTCTTTTATTTAAAAGATGCATTTGCATTTTGTATTAATCCAGCTATATAAATGTCAAGCCAAAAACATTTATTATACTCGTGGCAGTTTGAAAATTGTTTTCGCAAATACACTTTTAGTAACTCACGAACTGACAAAACTTATTGAATGGAAGTAAAAACCGTAAACGTTATAATGACAAAGTGGAGAAATTGTTTTATGGAATTAAGAGTTTTATCTTTTTTATGTTGAGGAATTAAACAATCAGTCTCCATTCAAATCTCGATTCATAACCCTCGACAATACGCATAACGTTTTTTCTACGAATACGGTTCGTTCAGCTAGTGCGCTTTGAGCAAGTTAAAAAACATAACGTCGTGTTTTGCTATTCATTTTGACGACTGTTTAAGTTTCCCTAATAGGATTAATAAAAAACCGATTATTTTCACAACAATTATTACTAAACACGAAAAATCGTGGAAAACGTCATAAATCTACGTCAAATACGTAGTATAAATATATCATGGTAATAGGTAATAATATGACGTGTTGTGTACACAGTTTATTTGTTCATCGAGTACAACAACAACAATAACATCAATGAACGATCGATCGCGTACGTCGACTGCACTGTCTCTACGTCGTTGTTATAGGACGACGAAAATTCAAACTCGTCGTCCCGCGTTTAGAGAAACGACACGCGGTGGTGCGGACAAAATTACCGAAAGAGGAACAGAACAGCAGAGAAAAAATAAGAAGCCGTTCTGGAAAATCGGATTCGCACCGTCGTCGTCGTCGTCGTGTGGTGGACACGCGGAACGTGGACACGGCGGCGTTCGGAAACGCGACCCGTCGCCAGCCGTGACCGTTGACCACCGTCGTCGTCGTGTGTTGATATTATTATTATTACGTTGCCCCCCCAACACTATCGTCGTTACAGCTGTTGTTGCAGGTGGCAGACGGAAGGCGGTCGTAATCAGGCCCGCGTGTGATACGATTACATAACCTACGGGTACGACGGTCGCGATCTACCGGGCAACCGCGGTACCCGGACGCCGGTAACCCCGCTACCGCCTCCGCCGCTACCGCTATCGGGCCGCCGGGACCGGGTGTGCGTGCGCGCTATCAACCGCGGTGGTCGTACGCGAACGACGGCGGCGGCGGCAGCAGCTGAGGCGACGACGAACGCGACCCTGGCTATCGTAGTGTACTAGTATCGTGCGGCAGTGTGTGCGTGCGTATCGATGCGGTCCGTGTCCCGCTCCGCGCTATTCCGATTCTTGTCCCCCACGGGAAACGACTTGACAACAACGGCGGCGGAGGCCGTAGTACGCGCGACGGTTGTCCGAACATTCGGTCGCGTGCTCTTTCGCGGTTCGTCTACGGTCTTTCCCCCGGTCCGCGGGCCCACGGCGGCGATGCCGGCTCACGCGAAACGTCGGTGTTGCAAAAAGTGAGAACGACCGCGCGGCGCCCCGTCGTCTGCACGCGAACAGTGATCTCATCGTTTTTTTTTTCAAATATAAAATCTCGTCGTCGTCGTCGAGTTCGTCGCGCGCGTGCGAATACAATACGAGCGTCGTCGTCGTCGCGCCGTTTCCGAGTGTCCCGACAGCGACGTCGTTGTCCGCGCCAATCGCGGCACGCACCGCGAACTGGTGTTATCTGTCCGGCGTCTACTACCACCGATAATAGTCATAATAATAATAATAATATCATCATCGGAGTGGTTGTTGTGATCGTTCGCCGCCACCACTACCACCCCCTTATCATCGGGTCGTGATACGCGCGAGAGAGGGCTGCTGGTGCGACGACTGCGAAACGACTGAAATGGCCGAATTCAACGTGGACGTGACGAGACTGCCAGAGGACGTTCGCGAAAAGCTCGCCGAACTAGAACTCGAGTTGTCCGAAGGCAAGTACCCATTATTGTTTTGTTACCGTTGCTTTTCCGTGCCTTGCACTGTTCCCCGTCCTGTTCATACGACTTGGGGTAACAAATCTGTGGCAGATTTCATATTGTTATTCTGATGCCATGTGGTGTGTCATTATTTCTACAGTTGAAATTAAAATTTGTAAACATTGATAACAAGAAAAATAATAATCCGTGGAGGGGAGTGTAGGAAAACTGGTGAGCTTAATTCCTTGTAGTTACACCAAATGCATATCATCACATTGGATAACTCACTTCAACTGTCGTACCAAGTCCTCTGGGTGTTTTTCATATTATTACATCCTGAACGTTATTTTCAAAAGCAAAATGAGGTTGTCAATAGTAGATATATCCCCATGAGGTCTTTATGATAGTCTATATCAGCCCTTTCGTTAATTTTTTTATCTTTCGATGAAATATAGTATAGTTTACGTATATAAAATACCTATTTTAACATAAACCTTTGATCAAACCACTATTTGATAATGATGATTCAAGTCAGTTATTTCCAAATGAATTTTAAAACATTGTTTGCACTTGTTTTAAAAGTGTGAGTTACTTATGCACATTGTTTATCTTCCTATTGGTTATTATTTATCTTAATTGATATAGCAAGTTACCATTCTAAATTGTAGTATACATAGCTCAATTTACTTTTTAAAAATATTTTGCCTGAACTTATACTTTAGAAAGAAAAAAAACTTATCACGAGGAACTCATTGAATTACTGACCTTTAATGTATTACAATTTTTTTATTGAATAGGTAACATATACTTAATCTTTTTATTAGTTTAACATAGACACCGAAACTATTTGAAGTTTATCTATCTTATGAACTTAAAATTATAGTAGGTACATTCCTGATTAAAATTGTATTTTTGAAATTGTTTAGTGAAATATAACTTTTTTAGCAAAAGATCCCTGGTATGAACACGTTTAAAAATATTCTTTATAGAGAAGTTTCTTTTGAGTTATAGGTATTATTGAATTTTAATTGAAAACAAATCAAGGTACTTCTATTTCCTATATTTTAATGAGACTTAATTTTTATCTAGGTATATATTTTTATTTATATAAACACTAATTAGGCTGGTAATCATCACAATTATTTTATAAATTGTTATTTAGGTATATTTATATTAAAGCTATGGAGTTTGAATGATTTTATAAAACCATATTTTTTATTAAACAAACAACACATATTACAATATTAAAAATACGACTCAGTAAACAATTTGTTATAAATCTTGGTATTTTGTCTGTAAATGTATGACAATAGGTAATTTTAGTCTGATTTTCAGACTATTATGGATGCTTATTAAAATATCTACAAAAAATCTTTAGTCAAAAGCCATCTCATTCTGTTTTTAACCTTATTATTTTGGTATATTATTGATGTTTATATTTTTGTCTCTTAAAAATTTACAAGTGTATTTGTTTACTTTTATTTCACCCATGTTATTGGCTTCAATATAATTAAGTAGGTACCTAACTACCTATATACAAATCATTAGGTATCGCAAAAAAAAGACACAGTAAGATTCGGCAACCTTGGAGAACATGGTTGTGTAGCTAAATTTTGAGGCCGATCTCATATTTGATGCTATTTAGTTGTTTTTTGAAATAGGTATTTAATTAGGTACCTAGATATATATTTTACCTTTTTTTTGATGTTTTAT
Source organism: Drepanosiphum platanoidis (assembly GCA_948098885.1). Taxonomy (NCBI): domain Eukaryota; kingdom Metazoa; phylum Arthropoda; class Insecta; order Hemiptera; family Aphididae; genus Drepanosiphum; species Drepanosiphum platanoidis. The sequence continues at coordinate 14,661,276 of OX402529.1, forward strand.
TGGTTCCTATAGTTTTATTTGACACTATAATTATTTTAACTACTCATTATTAAAGTTGAAGTTGGACTAAGATATTCTTTATAGGTAGTATTTTCAGTTAGTAATGCAATATTGTATACGTATATTAATTAAAAAATACTAACCTAACAGTAGATATTAGTACTTAGGTGTTGTTAATTATGAAGTAAATGTTAAATAGTTTTTTTTTTCATGTACCTAATATATTTATGATTTAATATATTATTCAGATTCATTTTTCATTATTCTTTTAAAAATGACATTATCAGAGACATTGTTCACCAAATTAAAATATATATACTCTTAGTAAACTAATTTTTCAATTATATCTAGAGTAATGTCAAAAATGGTCCACAATTTGAATACAAAGTCTTTTTTTAAATACATTTATATTACTCATTCCAATGAGAATTAATCTGTTATTATCAATGCCCTTGATTTTTTGATAGCAATCAAATAGGTATAAAATATAATGTCTGAAAAAAAATTTATAATGTTTTCATTAAAACTATTAAGTTCTCTTTATTATTTTCATTTTTGCAACTATGCTCATTAAGCGTATTGACAAATACCTAGTACATATACTTTCTTAAATAAATATCAATTTAAGTTTTGTTATACATAATAGAGTTTTTTGTTAAACGTTATTAAAAAATACGGGTTCTTCAGAAATTTATTTAAAATACTCAAATCAGGGTTAAAATAATGAATTAAATTAATTTATTAATTATTTATTATCTATAAGAAAATATTTTAAACAGCTTTTTAGTGTTTTTTTTTATTTTACATATTTGTTACTTATATGTTATCATTATGTGTAGGTAAATAATTTATCTAGGTATAAAATGTTATTACATTTTGGTAAATTTTGTTTTGTTTTAAAATCATATGTAAATTATGCTGAAAATAAGATTGCAATTTATTTTATTTTTTGTGTTATCTCTCTTGTAATCTGATGTTTGGTAGATCAATTCTGTATATTTATGGGTACCATAAATTACACATTTCATTATTTACAATTTTCCCAACAGATTATACAGGACAATTTAACACTTAATATATTTGAAAAATGAGCAATGAGCAATAGACATAGCGTCTATCTTCTACTAGAAGATACAGTTTCATTCTCCCACTTTAAACATATGAAAACTTGGCGACTACTCATTCATTTTAGTAAACACAACTAGTGAGAGGTTATTATTGACCTCTTAACCTGGAATGGTTGTACTCGGATATAATTAGAATTGTTTGGTATTTATATGTAGTTTAATATTCATCATTTTTTTTATTTTAAAATAAAAATGGTCATAAACAGTTCTACTCTGTTTTATCATAACAGTATAAATGTTATACTTATAAGTCATTGATAAATTGTTCATAGCCTGTTTTCAAAGAAACCTTATTTATTTTGGTAAACATTCTGTAAAAATGAACAGTTGTATATTCTGTATATTGTATATTAGATTTTAAAAATGTAAGCCATGATCATATAATATTAACTCTTCTAAAATATTAGTCATTCGCAATTTTCTATAATTTGATATGCTTATAACAAATATATTGGTAGATATAATATTTTATAAATAAACTATGATTTAATTTTTTTCTATTATTCTGAGATTTATTCATATTATTGTATTGTTAACATTTGTAAAATGTAATCCACATAATTGTAAGTTTTATATCAAAACAAATAACAGCAATACTATATGAATATTACTTGAAAATGACTAAAAAAAATAATTTTAATCATCTTAATGTACCTATTAAAACTATACCAAAGAATGTCTATATATATATATTATATTTTATATTTATATATATATATATATTGCTACATTAATGTTGTGAAAAGAATTTACAATAATTAATGTTAGTAGTATTTAATGTACCTTTATGTATTATCTGATGTAAAATATGTTTATGACTGTGTATGTGTTACAAGCAATTCAAGTATTAAGAACTATTTTCTGGCATTTTACTTGGAAGTGTAAAGTAGTTTAAACTGCTCTTTGACATGATTAATTGAAACTTTGAAACATGAAGTATTGTTCAAGTATAATTTTTAATTTTATAAATAATATAAGTATACTTGTTGCATTTTGAGGTGTTTAGATGGGTGCTGCTTCTTTTTAAATCATGGGTTATTTTTATATTACTAACCTAACCTAACCCTAGGTATTCTATATAATATAACTTCAAGTTATTGTTAGTGTACGATTAATAAGAAAAAAAAATTGCTAATTTTTTTTATACACAGAATTTCAAAGTTGTTTTCAAAATGTATTTTGGTACTTGAATACTTTATACTAGATCGTTCATATTATTCTAATCATTCCCATACCTAAGTTAAAATTAATTTTTGTTCACTAATTTCGAAGTTAAATATCAATTTTTTTGTAATTCATTATTTAATTTAATTTGTAAAAAAAAATCTGCAACAGTTGCATACGTCTATTACGTTTCTATATTATTATATTATTTTTGCCACATGTTTTTTTGTAAATTTATCGTATAGTGGTTAAAAATAAAGCTTAAAGGTGTATTCAGTCAATTTATTGTATAGTGGTTAAAAATAAAGCCTTAAGGTGTATTCAGTCAATTTATTGTATAGTGGTTAAAAATAAAGCCTTAAGGTGCATTCAGGTAATCCGGCATTTCGCTTATAAGTTCAAAAATTCTTACTGTAACGTTTCGTATGTCTTTAGTTCGTAAACCTGGGTTGTTCGTTCGTGACTTTATTGACCATTATTACCGACTGCAGGTTTGCATATACACAATACAAATATCAATAATAATCGTTTCCTTTACTGCACGCGTTTTGAATTGGATATGATTATATATTATGGTTTATATATATTGTAAAATTGGGGGACATGTGGGAGTGTTTTATAGTATGTTGGTGTAGCCAATTGACCATTATTATGCATATTATTCATGTCGCAAAATTTCATTATAATAATTTAGATAGCTAGATTTGTGTTACGTTTAAACCCTGGTATAAACTATATATTTTGAATAGTATCTTTAGTAGCTTACACAATTAAAACTGAATATGTCACAGGTTACGTTTGTTGTTTATACCATTAGACAAATATATATCTTTTAATATTAAACGTTTTCACATTTATTGGGGTTTTATTCGATTTGGCACTTCCTGTTTTTGTTACAAATCTATATTCAACAAAAAATATATAGACTACATTCGAAAATAACTCGGTATCTCACAAATACATTAAATCCTAGAGATCAATGCACCTGTAAATAGCCCGTACCACTTATGGATTACGCAAGTATTAGTGTTTCAGATTAGTAAATGATAAGATGATAAAATATTTATTCAATTTCCGTCTTATAAAACTTTTAACCCTCGACCTAACCTAAAGAATAAATATTAGACACAACAAACAGAAAATGTTGATTTGAATGTTGTTTGATAATTAATCGTCTAATATTTAATTGTATAATAGGTCATAATAGCTGTAAACAAAATCCTTAAAATTGGTTTAACCACCAGTCCTATAATTTCTACATGTAGTAAATTGTTTCACACATTCAATTATGTTTCTCACTATTGATTCATTATTGATTCGTCGATATTTCAAAACACCTATAATATAAGTATAATGTTGAACATGTAGGTTCAAATGTTTATAATTTCAAATTTTAGTTTAGGAAATTTAAAATAATTCAAATGAAAATAATTGATTAAAGTAGTTAGTTTCGTGTTTTAAGAATTTAATCTTATATAAAAGATTATTTTTATCACATAATATAATTAACTAAAATTGTTAAGTTACTCGATAAATAATTTTTGGTGGTTATGACATAATAATTGTAATTTTTCATTTTTATTAGTATTTAATTATTAATAATATGATAAATTTCAGTATGACGTTTATAGTTATTATTTGAATGTTTCATAATTTATAATTATACTGAAAAAATGAATAGTAATAATTGACAATAATCAAATAATCATGTTTCTTAATATACTAGAAGATATATTGTACCAAAGTACCATGTTTATATATATTATTCACTGTACATAGCTCGTGAATAGCGCCGCGCGCTAATATACGGTCCGTGTCGTGGTAGTCTGGGCTTAGGCCCGGGCGCAAGCCAAGGGAATCTAGATGTACATCGTAGATAATTTAATCGTTAAATTCTAAATATTAATCAAGGTATAAATTTATTTCGTTTGTGACAATATCAACGATTAGAAATGTCCAAGTTTTTGTTATATATTTATGTCCTAGTTTATATCTATTATTCAGTAATTACGTTAAAAAGATTTGGGTACCTTGCTTATTGAATGTCATTTGACTTATACTAAGAGGTTCAGGATTGAGATTTTTCTATTTTATTTAGGTTCGACATTTTTTATAAACTTCACCATACAATAAAAATATAGGTACTTTTTTTTTATTATAAAGAATTATCAAAAATTAAATTTCGCATTTTTTACGTAGAAAACTAGCTTAAATTAATATTATTAAATGCTTGATGAAATCATTGTAAATTAATAAAATACCGCGTAGTTAGATACTTATGAAAAAATATGGTTTTACCAATATCTGTTTTTAAATTGTATGTATATTTTGTAACTGTGTGTCTTAGTCTAGTCTTATATAACTTCTTTGTCCTACTTAATAGATGCCTTGTTCTTATTAGTCATTACTTTATTAGTAATGAACGAAGTAATACATTGTTGTAGTTCATTCACCATTTACATTGTAGTAGGTATTATATAGGGTATTATTAAATGGTAAATTTTCAATAAGTACCTACCTATACTTAATTATAACTTTACTAAAAGTAAGTACGGCTTATTATTTTATTTGTATATTATTATTATACATAGGTTTATTATAATAATAATGAATATTAATTGTCATTGAATGGTTCAGTTTATATTTAATTATTATTATGAATTATTTTTTTAAATTTGATTGAATTCAGTTGATAAAGAAGATTATTAAATGTATTAAAAAAATAAATAACGTAGCACCCCAAGAATTGTGGAATTATGATTCTGTTTTAGAATATTTTCGAGGATATCTTTTCTGTTAATCTGTTAAGGACAATTACTGATGTGAAAATAAAATCATTATATAGGTAACAATTCTAAATCACAAACAACAATAATAGTTCTACTACAAACAAATTATTGTATTTGACCTTCACAGTCGTATATTATGTAATTTTGCCTGATCATCAAATTTTATTTAAAAAAAGACGTTACAGTTTTGTTTTGAATTAAACGTGTTTAAAGTGTAAGCAATACTACGATTGACTAGAATCAAATATAATGATGACTCATGTATGTATATATACTGTATATAACCGGTTTGCTGCTGACCAATATAGCGATTTAGAGTTTTGCCATCATCTCACTGGTGTGTGTGTTTTCACAAACTCGACATTGCCTCCCTACTTGACAAGAAAACACCTATCCGGTTTGTGTTATAAATTATCTAGTAAAAAAAATTTGCAGGTCTCTTGATAAGGAATATAAGTTAATATCAAATCGTAATTACTTACGTAATCGTTCGTTATTTTTCTGAATTATTATCTATATTTCTTGACTTTTTTTTTATCGTAATTTATACATTTATATGATTTTTAATCTAAATGAAGATATCTTGTGCATATACAATTTCAAAAACGTCCAAGGGGATGAAAATTATGTTTTATTTACCTGCTTGTTTTGTTATTGACGTCACGTCTCAGGTATGCAGTCACACGATCGTCCTTGGTTCCAGTGTGGTGAGGGGAGGAAACAAAGACTATATACAAGTAGTTGCAATTGAGCGTGTAACTCTAAAAACGTTTAGACATTCATAACCATTTACGACATGTAAAGCAGCTGTAAAACTTCTGATTATGCTGAAACATTTGTTTTCATATCGGTTTTTTTGTTATCTACCTTTATACATGTTTCAGATTTTAATAATTATCTTAGGTTGTGCTATTTCATACGAATAGGTTTTGTATTTCATATTTAGGTATTAATTATAATAATATTTCACTTTTCTTAAGTCGTAAAATAACTTTTAACAAGTATTTTCTTGAATTGCATTTTTGTAATTACTGAATGATATTTGTTAGTATTAAATAATGTGTAGGTTTAAAAGATTATACGATACTGTGTTGTTGACTGTTCCAATGTAGAGAGTAGAGACTAAAAAAGATATAATCAACTTCCAGTCAATCAATCTTTTTAAATCAATTGTGTCAGTTACATTCCTATCGTTTCTTTATAGTTTATATATTGATATTTTATCTACTATTATTGCGTTGAACATATTTCCAGTCTGTTGAGCAAATTTTCTAATGTACAATTTAAGAAAGAGTATGTCTGTCGTTTATGTATATATTTACTTTGGACAAGTTTATTATTTTCTTCATAACATTTTTTTATATCAAAACTTCTGAAGGATTACAATTTACAATATATTGTACTATATATCATATAAAAAAAGCATAAACTTTTCAAAGGTTTATTTTCTTCAAAATCTTATTTTAGTTAAGTATGTTGTCCGTATGTGTCGATATTTGTTTTTTCTCAATAATCATACGTACATAATTACTTAAATTATTTTATTTTCATAGAGTAACTAAAAATTAATGATGTGAATGTTCGTATGTATCATACATTATGAAGTATGTATCAATCTTCGATTTTTAAGCAGTTTCATATTTGGCCACGTTTTCATAGTTTCCTATTGATCGCTGAAATTATTTATATTTAAATTACATCATAATTGACTCTTTCCATAAATTAAAATGATTTGTTATAAAATATTAAAATATTCAGTTAAAGTTTGTAATTTTGAGTTTAAAGACATGAAATTATAGTACAAGTTTAATTTACCCTATGAAAGGCCTCAAAAAATCAATAAAGCCCTTGTAAAAAATATTTAATGGGTGCTTCACAATTGACAATAAATTCCTTTTTATGTACCTATAATATGTCTTCCATCATTTAAATTTTGTAATTCAAAATCATTTGCATCAGTGAAGTGATTGACTCAAATTGTCATACGTTTTGAATTTTATTTCCTTTAAGTAAAATATTTATTTATATTATATATATATTTAGCCTAGGTAAATATATAAGTTTTTTTTTAAATATCGTACTTGTACTTAAATAATTATTTTGTCTGCTTAATTTATATTTTTATGAAGGGAATATTATGATATTTTTATGATTAAGGAGTTGTTAATTAAAAAAGTTCGAGAACCATTGTTATGTACTATTTCATAGACTTTCAGGTTTAAGGTTCAGAAATAATTTTTCAGTTTTTTGATGTCTGAAATATCATTAATGTTCTATTTATATGATTAAATTATAGTTATAAATATCAATTGAAAATTATTTACGATTTTGATACGAACTCGAAAGTTTGATTTCTGTTATAACACTCGTAAAGGTGATCTCTGATTTCATATTTTTTAATATGTATAATATAATTTGTGAAAAATATTCTTTAAAATATATTAAATAATCAAATCACTTAAGTTTAACACCAAAAAAGAAAAAGAATGAAAATGCACCAAAACCTTAACCCTATTATTGACTATTGACTAATGAGTCAGAGTTATTTTTATATATTTTTATCTGTATTTTACTACAAGGCAGTCGTGTCAAATTACTCCAATAGCGTATACATTGTTATTTTTTATTGAGTAAAGTCTTATATCGTATTCCTGGCCTTACCTTTAATTATAGTTTATAAATTATTTTGAGGTTGATCTGGATCAGTGGTCTCAAACATTTTTAGGGACATTACCCTCATACGATTTTTAATTTATTATTATAATTTTTTGAAGGACTGAACTCTAAATCATTTGTGTACATTTTAATATTATGTAATTACTTATGGACTTATAATTATTATTAACATAATAACATCGTTGTAGTTTTACTGTTATGTAGATAAATCTGAATTGTCCATTTTTATATTAGGTAGGCTTTTTATTTATTATTTCTGATAATTACTCCTTTATTATTACATTTTTATCTATTTTTGTATTTTTATATTATTCTATTATTTATTATTCAAACAAAATTATTTTTCTATTTTCTAATACGATTTTCCGGATATTAATAACAATAAAAATAATTGGTAATAAGTTATCAATTTAATCATTAAATTAAATCGTGCTTTTCGTTTTGTTATTTAAATTTAATAAAGTAAATCGAAATTGATACATAATGTGTTGAATGATCCTTAAAATATATAAAATTATTTTTACTCGTAGTTCACCTATACTGTAATTGCCATAAAATCAGATCAAAAGGGTTCAGTGTTCAGGTTAACAAATTTAAATTATTTACACATTCATTAATAACAAATTGTCCCCAGGTGGTCTAAAATCTTCCATTGAAGTAAGACTAGCTATATATTCCTTTGTCATAAAACCTACATATTAGACGAGAAAATATACGTGGTACTTCTTCGCATAACAAACCGTGTTAAGCTAGTGACAATAGGTAACGGACTTCTATTCATAGTTTAAATTATTATGAAATATTGTGTCGGCCATCATTGAATAATAGGTTTCAAGTTAGCGTCAACTGAATAATAGAAGTATAATAAATAATAATATTAAAAAGGAAATTGGCAAAATATTTTGTTATTCTGAAACGAAGTAAATGCTATCTTATAGATTTAGTTTTTGAACCAGTTTGCTTTTTTAGTTTGGCGTATTTTAAAATTAAAAATATTTCAAAAAGTTAAATGCAATGTACCTATTATTTTTAGTTTATATTTATAATTTAATTATACTAAAAAATAAAATTACTCAAGTATATATTAAGGAAATGAATCAGTAATTATTTTGATGTCTTTCATAGAATATTTCAAGTTCATAAAACACTTATATTTCTTAGTTGATAATATATTTAAGTCAAAATAAAAAACAAAATGTACTTAACTCATTTTAAAAACTCATTTGATTAGGTTTTAATTAATTTTCAAAATACATGTTATGTTATTAGTTCTTTATGTAATATGATTCCTACATCAATTATAACATACCATAGCAAGGTTTTAGTGAAAGCCAACCTCTAGGAAGCTTAGATGCAGGTCATCTAGCGAGTATTGCAATGGGTATTTTAGCTTTAGGCAAAGAATTTAAATTCAAGTATTAATCATCAAATATAGATAGATATATGCTTCACATTAAAAAAATTTTTTCTCATTAAATTTTTATCTGATACTATAAATATGATAAATATAAATTATGATAAAAAGCTTATAATAATATTTTTAGCATTTAAAAATTACAATTTCGACTGTTCAGTGTGTGCATTTATATGTAGCAAAAACACCCGTTGCTTGTTAGTAGTTATGCCAATTGTCACCAATTATTGTTATAGCCATACCCACGCCCGCATAATTAATGCTTTTACTGGTGAAATTTATTATTTATCGTACACATTACAGAGACAATGACCTTAGATTCTTCGGGTCATATGAATATTATCACTTGTAAAATGTTTTATTTGTCTAATAATTCGGGTTTTAATTAATTAGCTTAAATGTTTTAAATATCAAAATTTTTCAAAGAAATGAAATATATGAAATTTATTTTCTCGCATTAATGACGTGAATTGTTGATTTTCATTGTAGTTATTTTAGTTACTGAAACTGAACAAATAATACTTGTTATGTTTATCTTTTTGTTAAGTTAGTTTGTTAGACAACACCTATAAATCTAATATTTATTTTTTTATCAATTAAACTTCCGCCGCATATTCTCATGACATAAATTAAAAAACTATTGGACAGATTGAGGATTTCAACTTTTCCAATTTTCGTTCTATAAAAACCTTATTCGGACTATAAGGAATAATAATTAAAAAAAAAAAGAGACTCAAATCGGTTTTCAACCGTTTTCAATTGATGCGTTTCCTAATGAACAGCATTTTATTTTTATCATTTAGATAACTTTTATATGATGAGATAATTTCCAATACTCGTATAAAATATAAAAATATTATACTTTTGATTATTTAAATTTTTTTTTATTGATGTAGATATATATCTAATAAAAGTTAAATTTATTTCAGTAGAAAGAGGCACTTAATTACTTTGATTAATAATTAGATGCAAACAATTTTACTTGATTTAGGAAAGATATTATTTTTAACGTTCCTCATATATATACGAATTTAATGTAGGTATACACATTGCGTTATTATGAGAAGTATTTATATTTTGTTCCCCAGTTTTTATTATGTAAAATCGTTTGATATAATATTTATCTTTATTGATAATATATTGATTGTTAAATCAATTTTGAACTAATAGGTATTTACATTTAATTATATTTATGGTTTTTTTTTAAATTGTTAATATTTTATAAATTTTCAAGAGTAATCAAAATGTGTCATACATCTTATATCATAATCGAGATCATAATTCATAAATCAAATATTTTTTGATAATATCAATCAATTTTTAGTGTTATTAGTAGAATGTAAATTTAAGCCATCGTAGTTTGATGTTATAGAATCTCATAATACATATTGTATTATTAACACATTATTCTGATTTAATTAAAAGTCATAATTTGTTCAGTAAGTTATGTTATTTTTTGTCATTTATTTGTAAATTCACTATGTACCTTTTTAAATGACCTTATTATATTTCGATGACTCAACTAACCGTAGACAATTTCAGTGTATACTAAAATTAGCTTAGTGACTTATGAGAGAAGAATAGTGTTTTTCATGTAAATTCAATTCTTACTATTGCTAAGTTATATATTATGATCATGTTAATAGATTTAACGTGGTTCTTTTTTCAAATAAATGCGATTTATTTGTCATTTTTTCAGTATTACTTCTTTTTTCTCATATAAATTTATTATTTAAACTTATACAATTAGATAGTTAGATTGATATTATCTATTTAAGATAAACACTCTTGTTTTTTTTTTATTTTCCTTTTGCATGTGAAAAACCGGTTAACAATATATGATTCTTGGTAATGACGAGTGTGTTGACCCGGACGTGTGATAATAAACTAAGGTAGTTTTACACTTGATAATAATACTGTTTTTTTCTTTTTCATTGTTTATGTGTATTTAAGCTAATAATACGAACTAATATAAGATTATTACTTATTAGTATTCAATTAATTTGATAATTAGACATAGTTGTATCTAATGCATTTACAATATAATGCATTCTGAATTATGATAAATGAAGTATCATTTATAATATATAATATTGAATTTTGAAGCTTGGTTGAATTGAATTTATACTTAAACATACTGTATTATGTGTATAGTGCTTTTCATAAGTAATTCGACGAATGTTAAAAAAATTATTTAAACAATTTTTAAAATTGTCTTCAATTTTGTTGTTGTCTAATTTGAATGAAACAATTCTATAGATTGAAAAAAATGTGCTTTTATTTAATTCCAAAATTGAAATTCGGTATATTTGTCGTGAAATAAATTGAAATTAATATATCTAGGTACTTTAAATAGATTAATTTGGTATAGAATTTTAATAATTATCTAATTAACTAATCTATAAATTATTTACATACACTGTAACACTATTATTTAATAGTGTTTTATACTGAGATTTATTCAACGGCACCGATCAGCAATTAAAAAAAAAATAAATACTCGTAATAATTATCTATTTTATTAGACAAATTATAAACCAATATATTGATTTTTAATTTGTAATTTTAATCTTTGTTTCGATTAAATTTGATTAGTATCTATTATATATGTTAGTACGTTACTTTGAATTTTATAATTTTTCATATCATTTCCTTTATAGTTTACTGTTTTCTATGTTGTTTAAAAAAGAAATGAGTTTACTAGTGTTTTATGACTTTCATTGGGCTACTCGTGTCAGTGTAAGATGCACGTCTAACGACGCACCTAAAATAGACAATCCAACGTCGGCGAACACATAATTAGAAACGGATATTATAACCTAGGTTTTAATGTTATTCACATTTAGTTTTCTATAATGTATATAAACTGCACTGCAGCCTTAACGTTATAGATAATTCTATGACTAGAATAAACCAACTGTAGTTTTTAATTTCTGGTGTTTTTGCTATTTAGTAATAATTGATTTTCATATGAGGTACCTATGGGATATTTACCTATGAGTACAACTTTATTTCATCTAAATAGCTCCATAGTAAATAAACATATTTAAAATATTATGATCAGGTGCAATGTACAAATACTACATATTATAGTGACGATAATTAAAATTGTAGTTTAGGTACATTAAAATGTGTATTTATATGAAATAAATCTCTCACTCATTAAGAAGTAACAGATTTAGCTAATTCTTTTTTTTTTGTTGTGTTAGTTATTGTCGGGGGAAGGATCTTACAGAAAAAAATTAAGGAAATTTACCCTAAGGGGGTTAAAAGAGGTAAAAATGGAAAAAATCCGGAGCCACTGGAGCTTTGTGGTATTAAATTTGGTCAATAGTTTCGTTTTATATATAAATAAAATGCTATAGCAGAGGCATGAATCAGTATTCAGACCTGGCAATTCAGGAAGGCATTGGGAGCGATGATTTCGGGGTGAGCTTGTTTTATTCGTAAACCTATTTCGGTAAATACGCCGATAACGACGAGTTATCACAGCACTTGCAGGCGGCGCGAATCACGCGAACGGCGTACCTCGCGGCACTTGAATGTTCCGCCGCCGTGGCCGTGTGGTCGCGTGGCCGCCGTGATGGGACGACGGCGACGTGGTCGCGCGCCGCGGACAGGACTCTGGATACCGCGGTCGCAGTCGTCCGTCCGGAGGTCGTTTAAAAAAACGACCGTTAAAAAAAGAAAATTACTTTCCATGAATTCGTAAATTATCAGCCAATGGGCTGTTGGTTTTTTTAACCGTTTCGGCTGACGCGGGGCGATTGGTTTTCCATTCCGTTACAGTCTTCGTCGGTTCGCGCGTATGTCCGAACGTGTCCGTGTTACGAGAATTTTATGCCGACCGCCATAATCTCGTTTCTCGGTTTCAAAAATTCGTTTCGCGTCGACGGTAATAGTAATTATCGACGAATAATCGCACGTCTCACGGCGGTCGCGTGGGTGGAACCAAATTATTTGTCGCTTAAATACTACCGTACCGTCGATATTCGGTGTTTAACGTATTTTTCCAATCGTATCGCCGCCGTCGCGCCCGGTGCGCGATCCATTACGCGAGTGTAATGGCCGCCGCCTTCGGAGTTCCAACGATTCCGTCGAGGCTCGGACGACGTCTAATCCAAGCCGGTAAAGGCTTCGAGTGTGCGTTTTTTGACGTCGTCGTCGTTTCGTATCGTATCGCCGCCGTCGCGTCCGGTGCGCGATCCATTACGCGAGTGTAATGGCCGTCTCGCCTTCGGATTTTCAACGATTCCGTCGAGGCTCGGACGACGTCTAATTCAAGCCGGTAAAGGCTTCGAGTGTGCGTTTTTTGACGTCGTCGTTTCGTATCGTATTCGCCGTCGCCCGGCTCGAATGGTAAAAATATAACACTATTGTTCGTCTATAACGTTTCGCGCAATATTTTCCAACGTTTCGATTTGTGCGTACTTAACTGTGTAATTAAAATATAACATTTTTTTGCGAAAATTCGCGATCGCGACCAGCCACAATTGGTGCATCACATTCGTTCATTATTGTATTGTGAAGCCGTCACAAACAACACTATATTTGAGGTAAGGGTTTATTATTATAATAATAATATGATTCATTTGAATTTATTCAAACAGCCAACTATTTATGTTTCGGTTGTGCCAACGAGGCAACATATTATAATTATTATTTAAGTACATGATTATTGAAATTATTAGTATATTACACTGAATAATTACTATTCTATTTACATATTATTGAAACATTATCATCATGATATTTACCGTATTGTATTATCCGTGTGTAACGTTACATCGTAGACAAAAAAAAATTGTAAAGGTTTTATTTATTTTTTTAAATTATAATACCCGCGTATACTCAGTGGCACAACTAGGCTAAATCGAGCCCCAGTGTCATTTTGAAGAAAGGGCTCTATAATTTATGTTTTTTACAATAATATACATGAAATTCAACTTGGAATAAAGTCTATTCATAAACTATTGAGTAACAAATCTAGTCCTTTTTAGGTGAAAAACAATATCTGGTCTGTAAGGTCTATATGATAAAATACATCTTTTAATAATATGATTGCTCTTAATATTTTCTTCAAAATGTATTCTGTCGGTTGGTTAATTATTATGTATATTAAAACCTAATAGTAAGAAGTAAAAAATAATTGATCACCAATATAATAGGTACTTATATATTAAAATAGATACCTATTCATTTACTATTCAATATATCCAAATATATAATTAGTAATTACATTATACTTTTTACAGTTTATTAATAACCCAACTTATATTTTTTTAATCCAGACTTGCACTTTGCACTTTAGTAAAAATTGATGTTTAGTAGGTAATATAGGTATAAACATATTATCTACTATAAATTAATATTATTTTATATAGTAAAAAAAAAAAAACAAAAGAATTGTCATAAATAAATAGAAACTTATAAATGAATAAAAAATATAATAATTTAATATATCAAGTATTTACAAATCTAGTGTATTTAAAATAAACAATGTATAAAAAATATATAGGTAATGAAATAAAAACGTGGCCTGAAGGGTTAACGTTTTGGTTTGTAATATTATACTGTAATACACAGTTTCGATTTTAAAAATGATTGTTTTATTATGTATTTATTTTACATAGTTAATTGTGTTTATATTAGTCAGTATTATTTAATATATATTTTACTAAATTATTATACATCAACAATGTAGAAAAATGTAATTATTTTAATTAATTTACCTGAAGTAGAATCATGTATATCAAATAAATTATCAATTTGAATCTCAGGTTTAGGTATCAGAGGTAATCCATCGTTTGAAACATTTAATTCTGAATCTTGAGATAGGGTACATCAATATAATAAATAACTAGGTATTAATACAACATTTAGAATTGAAATGTGTTACCTTTTTTTTATTTATTTTATAAATTGATATTTAATTTTCTAAAATATTTACAATAGTAATAAAAAAAAAGATGATTCAATGAAATTCTTTCTAATCTACCTAGTATGTTAGTACCATTTATTTGTGAAATAATTATTATTATTGTTCTATAAAAGTTAGTATTATTCATAAAACTATTGACATTAAAATAATTTATTGTTAGAAACAAAATAATTTATCAAAAATTAAATTATAATTTATCCAGAAATGAGTAAAGCAGAGTATATAATATAAATATTATATTAAAAAAATCCTATTTAAAATGAAATGTAAGTTAGAAAAATTCTTTGGTGTATAACTACTGACTTTAACATTTTTAACTATGCTGCATATAATACATGTAGAACATTACCTACCCATTGCATTTTAAAACAACTCATTTAAGTGCACATCATACATATGAGTACATGTGACGCATTCTTTATTTTTTGTTTCATATGACCCGTAACGATGAAGTGCTTCTTAAGAGGCAGAAATTTGTATGAGGCAAAAGTAAAGGGGTGAAAGGTTTTATAAACTTGGGTTTACAAAGGAAAGAAAATTACGCTATGATATTTATTACAAAAAATATTAATTATCTGTTTTTAATGTATTTTTTGAACGAATGATTATTTTAATATACGACAAAGGTTTTATATACCTATAGGTACGTTAATTAATTAATTTTTTCATTATTGATTTGAATAATTTTTAAATATGTGGTTTTAATTTTATTAAGTTGAAATAAATAATTATTGGTTGCAGTTTGTACATACGTTTTTATGTCTCAAAATGTAATCATTTAAAAGTTAAAGCTTATTTTCTAAAATATGAGTTATACTAGTAGCTACTTTAACCCACTCGGTGAACTTTTTTATAGCATATACACCTAGTTAATTTGTTATTATTTTTTTTTTTTAAGCAGAATTAAAGTTTGTATATTTTATAACGTGAAAGTATTATAGATAGTGACAACGTTAGAATAATTTATGTAGGACTCCGGGTGTATAAGATATGTCCAAGTAGGTGTTCATAGGAATAAATACATTTATAGTATACACTATAAAACCATTTTAATACGCCTTGTTGTGAAAAAAAACAGTTATGCAATTTAAGGTAGTTCTATAGGCAATGTTTGTAAAGAAATTATTTAAATAAAAACCTAAATTTATGTTTGGTAAAAAGTGTCCAAAGACCTCATAAATAATTTGATTTTATTAATTCGAAAACACATATTATACGCTATGAATGATGTTTAAACCATAAATTTTGTTTTAAATTGATCATTAAACATATGTATGTTAAAAAATATTAAGGGGTATGAAATATGATACATTATACATTTAGAATATACCATACCACATATGACCACTAGTCTAATTTAAGCAAAAGTATACAAAATAAATGAATAACATATATAATACATAAAATCATTTCTATATTCACGAATTAATTTTAATAGTATTATGAATTTATAACTTAATAAAAACTAAATAAATCTCATTAGCTCTTAGATTTTTGATTAGTATTGATGTTACTGTATGATTTTGTTGAAAATCGTTCGTAAAAAATGTCTGAAACAATAATATGGTTGTTTGTATTTGCAAACCCTTACTCTTCGTTCTTATACGATTTATATATTTTATTGGATGATTATCGTTGAGTATTTTTGCCAAAAATGCATTTCTGATAATTTTTTTGTTCTCGAGTGACAACTATTTTATTAAATCTAACTTGACTAGAACTAAATAACTAATCTACCGATAGAGAATTTTACTGTATATTTTTATGTATTCAAAAATAATATTCACGTTTTCATTCAGGTTCACTCGTGTATTAGTCATGTAAATTATCATTAGCGTAATTATTTCTTCACTGTAAACATTTTAACGCGAATAATATTATTATAGTATGAATTATTCAAGTGTCATTAAAATTATTGTTTTGCTGCAAGAGATAATACTTGTAATTTGTACCGACAAAAATTAACTACATCAACTACAGAATTCTTATTTAGAAATTATTAATCTCCAATGATATTTAATAGCCTAATTATATCACTTTTCCATGCAAAATACGTTTGCTTTATCGATAAAATATATACCATAAACATAGATATAATATCTAGTAAATATTATTTTACCGAAACCTGAATTAGAATGCATATTTATTTAGTACCTGAATTTCGAATTATATTGATACATGTACCAAAACGCATAAAATATGTTTTCATCAAAGAAAAGTACAAATATATATATTTTGTAATATGTAATATGTATAATCACATATATAATTTGTATATCTAACTATGTATTGCATTTTTGTACTTGACAAAATTTCAATTAAGTACTCCGTTTATTAACTTGTTAAATTTATATCCCCTCTACCTCGGTCTCCTCTTTACGAAAATAAAATATTATTGGTTTGACCCGTTTCTACGCGACATGTTGTGTTCCCCCATTAGCCGTTTTCTATACATGTATTTATAATTTAACTTTGTAATGTTTAAATAATTAAACGAATGTTTGTACATCCAATTTAGATCAAATTTAGTTATTTCGTAAATGCGATGGAAAATTGTTAAACTGTAATTTTATAAAGATTGAAAATGAAAATATAACCGACTATGTCATATATAAAAAATAATATTACATTAATATTATTCACGTATTTCTTATAACATTCTAAGTAAATCATAAAATATTTTCCGTTTTTTGATGATTTACAGTTTTTGTAGTTATTTAAAGCTATTATTTTTTGAAATTCTTAATTAAAATGAAGTAAACAAAGTAAATAAATATATTTGATGAGTGTTTAATTGCATTCTAAATTCTTATGCGTATTAACAATGATAATTAATATATTATAACTTAAAAGTCGGTTCCGAATAATTAGTTTGTAGAGTACTTATATATTTTAATACATTAAATATTTAAACTGGTTTGCACTTGCTAATAATTATTGTTATCTAAATTGAAACTCTTGTGAACATTATTTTAGCCGACCTTATTAGTAATAATATATACTTATTTCATTATCTAAAAAAGTTCGACTATCCCTGCTATGTGTTCAAGAAAATCTAGCTTAGAATTGTTTTTCAATGAAAATGGGTTATCTTAGTTTTCACTGCTTGCCGTTAACTTTTTTTGTTTTCATAATTAATTAATTTTAAAATTCATAACAGCAATATCATTTTTCTAACAAAACACGTTCGGACATATATAATAGTGTACTGGTTTTAATGGTTGTAGACACCTAATTTGTTTACCAAAACAAACTTAAGACATAGGTTCTTAGAATGAATTATTGAAATGATTTTTTCAAACTCTGTAAAATTTAAAACGCTTACATTTGTACATATACATTGTTACGAGTATTCAAATTAAAAGGTTAAAAAAATACCATCTACATTTTTAAGTTTAAAATATTAATTCTATAGGAGTTTATTTAAGTGGATAGTTCTTCATTTTTTAATTACGGGTTTATATGTTTATAATACGTTATCGTATTTCTGGAGGCATTTGTGATAATAAGTTCTGATGGTATTGACAGGTAGAAGTGTAGAACCATTAGTAAATTTTTATAAAACATGTACATATTTGAACTCTCTCGAAATTATTCAATTTGTTTTTAATGTTTCATACAAATTATTAATTATTTATTCCCTACCCTATGTTGAAATGTCGTTCTCCTGTCGTTCTTGATTTCAATTATATAATTTAATTATAGGTATATATGATATGCCATCTATTTCATATTATTAATTAGTTACTAAATTAAAATTAAAGTTTCATTAAATTGATATGTTAATTATTTCAAGGTTAACAATCTTGATTTTAATTTTCTGACTGAAATCACAATTTCCCATGCCGTTTAATGGAGAATATTAATTATTTTTTGACATATTGCTGACACGGTTTTGATGTGTAAAAACATTTTAAAAGCAGAGTTCAAATTGGACGCGTGTGTCTAGAGATGCCTATATTTTAATTCTGAAACGTAAGGTTGGTAATAAATCCGCTAGATAGAGCTGTTGTAGAATAATTATTTTAGTTTCCGCTAGATAGCGTCGTACGTATCGTTCTGGTTAATATTTATAATGTTATAGTGTTGTATAAAATGGATTATTAAATAAAAAAAAATAGTTTTTCTTTTACACTCAAAATATTAAAACATTAAATTGAAACCAAGGTAAACTAATTTAATGATAGTTATTGTTTTTTTCTCACTTAGCAGGTAAATCTATTATTTTATCATTTTATTATGTTGAAATTGTGTAATATTTTCTACTAATTCCTGTAGGACTGTGTGAGTTATTGGCCATGATAATAATTTTTTTAAATTCCATTATTTTGACGAGTAACTTTTTCTGAAATATGATAAACATCACCTAAATCTGTAAATTTAAACTGTCATTGAATATAAAATACTATATTTATAGTAGTCTGATATGATAAAATTGTTGACTAAATAATTATCATCAAGTTTTTTTTATTTTATTACAAATTAATCAACATGATTAGTGATTAGTGATTTTATTCTAGTAGTATGATTAAAACACTGTTATTGAGAGCGATAAAAGCGGTGACAATAAACGGCTCATAAGGCTTTCTTTTTGTCGCATTTGACGAATTCTAATGTCTTACCGTGAATTTGAATGTGTTATAATGTCTCCTAAAGATCTTACTCTAAATGGAATAGTAATATACTCGATAATCATAAATTCATAGCTATTTTATAATAGCTAATATCTAATTATAATTTTAATTTTAATTATATACTTTATTTTTTAGAAATAAATTATTGTATAATGTAACTTCTATAGCATTAAAATAAATACATTTTTTCGGAATAATTTTTTTTTTTATTAATTTTGGTTTTTATGTGTAACCGCTTAATGTGAGCAAATGGGTTTGGTCTCGACATACTGAGCGTGTCCATATTAAGTGGAATTCACTGTATATGGTTTTGAAAATGAAATTTAACAAATTCAGTTTTTCTTATTAAAAACATGCATATTTTAATGTGGTATATTTAATCATATTTATACATTTTTGTATACTCAAAAACATTTATATTTCTTGTATTTCAAATTCTGTTCCTTATTTATTTTGTTGTTACATATATACATTTTGAATCCTTTTCCAGAGTTGTTTTAATTTTAAGTTAGTACTCAAGAAAAAAGTACATTTAAATGCTCTAACTAAATATTAATAAATTGTTTAGTATTCCCGTATATAAAATATTTACTACAATACTTTCAAATGAAACATTACACACATTAATAGCTTTATTAAATTAAATGAATGTTTAATTAGAATCAACCCTAGATTTTTTCGTTTACCCATAAAATGCATTATTAGTGTTGAATGCAAATTAATTTTTTTGAGACATATTGAATATCTTCAGACAAAAATAAACATTGTATATTAATTTAAATTTTGCATTTTCTGCTGTACAATTATTATTATAATATTGTCCGTCATTCATTAATAACTTTGGTTTGGAGGTTTTGGGTTAGTATTTGTGCAAATCTCCTCATTTTGTTCTCTGAATCCATCCAGGTTTTACTATGCTTTCTATTGTAATAATTCAATAGCAAATACTGACTTGTAATCTGTACTTTGCTGTAAACATAAAATAATGCGCACTTATTAAGAAGGTGTATAAAATTATAGTTGTAAATAGTTATAGCTATTTGGGCATCTTTAAAATGTATGTACGTGTATTTAATGTATTATTTGTGTAAATATCTACCTTAACTTGTTAAATGAGAACATTATTAAGTTTTATTTTATACACCTACAGAAGTATAAATCTTGAATATATACTATTAATACATGTAACATATCTATATAATATCCTTAAAAGTAATTATGTATTTATCTAATAATACATTTTTAGTATTAAATAATACTTGTATAATTATAAGCTTATTATCTAGCGCTCACTAGGTAGTAGCATTTAAAAGAACCTCTTAAAGTCGATGATAGCCTTATGACACAAACAATTGTCATAAAATACAACAAATATTATTATTTTTTCTTTTGGTTTTGGAAACTTAAAAATATTGTTAAAATACATTTCTCATATTCATAATCAATTAGTTAATTAATTCTCATGTTTATGTTGAGATATTAAATTCACTATAGATGATTTATGTCTAAAAATTATATCTATATTACAATTTAAAAGTATGTACGTCAAGTATTCAACTATATTAAACTGTCTAGTGTCTGGTTGTAAAAAAATTTACTGAAAATATGTTTTCATAAATAGAATAGAGAATAGAAGATAGATGGTTTGCATCAAAAGAAACTTTATAAAAATTGAAAAGAGCTGAGACATTGACTTTGACATGATAATGAAGGGTGATCATGGAGGAAATGGATTAAATTACAATTTGACTTCATGCTGTAAAGCTTGTAAAGTGTATGTAGAAGGGAAATATCTATTCATATTTTAATACAATATTAAAACAAAAGAATTATTATTGTTTTGCAAAATGTGTTATATCAATAAGTGTGGAGTTATTTATTTTTTATTTAGTGAAAAATATTAAAAATAATATGTAGGCGTTATGTTAAGTATAAAAAATAAATAAATAAGTAATTGCTAGATTAATTCATAAATCATGACATAGATCACAACTATATATCGACTTGCCAATCCATAATATGAAAATATAATATTCCAGTACCTTCATTAATATAATAATGTACGAGTATTTCCTTGTTGGATAATATTTCGAATAAAAAAAAAACAACAACTAAAATGTTTACTCGTTTTAAAGTGGGAAGTTTATAATATTACGTTTTGTTGGCATTGGACAGCGGTAAACCAGCTGGTGTTTCGTGTATTGTGAGATGACAAAGATAGGTTGTTCTAGTTAAGGATGCTGAAAGATGACGCTGTTACATGAAAAATAAATGAGTAACTTGACTGACAGTCGACACATACCATACATATTATAGTTCTCGTAGTCATCAGTATAAAGTATGAATGATAAGTGTACTCGCTTTTGTAAAACTATATTATAACATTATTGAAAATATACAATATGTATTATTGTCATTGTATTAGTAGTATTTTTACATTGTGTTAAACTATAACTTTAAAGATAAATAAAAGATAACGCAAGGGTTGGGAGTATTTTCCTAATTCTTTCTTTATTATAAGTTATTTAATTTTTAATAAAAATGTTATTACCATTGACCTACGGTTATTAACAATAATCTAGCATATAACATAATATATAAAACTATTTTGCCATTTTGATGTTACTATGTATAATTTGTTTCATTGTAAATATTCATAGCATGATGAATTTTTACTCCTTACTTAATGGCCAATCAATTTACTTGTAATGAAAACAATTTGCATAAGCACTGCATAAACGTTTTATTATATTTATGTTTAAAGTTTAAACTGTTGACTATAATATTAATGATGGAGTGATTTATAATATAATATGATAAGAACTTTGTATAAAATGTGTGATTGTTATTTTTATTGTATTTTATTATTGCATTGACAAATATATCAATTATTTTCTCAGGTTTGAAAACAAATAATATTCAGAATCAATTTATATGTGTGTAATTATGTTATTAAGAAAAATAAATATATCAAACATTTAGATTAGTAAGACGTTTGATATATACGTCATGTGATTATGTATATAACAATTATATACATATAATTTATCTCATCACTTATTGATTAATATTATTAAACATCAATAAATGTAGGATACAACTTATAGTAGCTAATTAAATAATAAAAACAACAGCGAAATTAGTCACTATATCAACTATAGGGCCCATTGAAAAAAATCATCAATCTATTAGTCCGCGTCTAGTTTTAAACGTATTTGATATTTATTTGTACACCTGTTTAATTATGTTTTGTTTTGTGTGTTTCAGGTAAGTCAACATTAAAAATTCCACATAAACTTCGAATTACAATCAGTATAACTGTATTTTGTGCGAGTAATTGACTCGCAATTTTCGTGACACTGAGCGGAACTGCACGTCTTGAATCAAAGTGACGTATAATTATTGATTGGATATATAAGTAAAAATAAAGTTTAACCTTATGTTTTCATGCTGTTGAAAACCCATTAGAAACACATTAAATAAGATTATTATTACTATTATGAACGAGTACCAATTCGATTTTAAATTAGGACCAGATTATTGGACCACCACTGTATTATTATTCGGTACTTGATGGTGTAATGTAGTATAGTCGACTGCTTCAAAAAAAAAATAATAGATTAGCACTTGTTGTTCTTTGCATAGTATTGTATGTTTCCAATTTAGATTTCCCACGAAGCGAAGTTAATATTGTTTATTCCATTACAATTTTGTTATTTTGATACAATCGAGAGTAGGTAGTGAGGTATTTAGAATATTTTCATAATGTAATTTGTCCTTGAACTGTTCTTTAAAATCAAACATAAAAAATGATTTACTATATTATTGAGTTTCTTAATTATTTGAATTAAATATTAATTTTCTAATATTTTAGATCCCTGGTTTTACAGCGATGTTATTTTTACTTTTTTCTGTGACCAAATTTTATGAGTCGTTGCAACAAAAGTTTAATGGCAACTGACATATATACGATTTATAATAATAATATGTTTATTGTTCATTCTCATATTAGTATATCAATAAGTTTAATATATTTATATGAGTCATATTAGCTGTTTTATTAGTTGTATTTGATATGATTTAAATAGGTAGTCATCGATAATTAATATTCATATCCACCGAGTCATAAAACCTTGACTGTCTTAAAAATCGAGTAAATCGATGAAAAATATTCAATATGTTGATAAATATTTCACACATTACATCGTTAACTGTGTTATTAGCTTTATTATGCATATAATAAAATTATCAGCGAATTTCATCGTCGCAACAAATGTACATTGTATTAGTTTGTGAGCGAAGTCATGGCATTTTTCAGTTTAATTTTGATGATAATATATTTTCTTTACACCTTCGGATTGTAAATTTCTACTAAAATATTCATTTAACAATGTTTACGCGATGATCGGAAATTAAATGTAGGTGATATTTTTCAATATTATTTAGTATTTTGATACGAACGAAAAATTTGTCGAACTCTATCCAGTGATTGTTAACTTATATTTTATTAAAGCCGTAAAAGCTAGGTTTTCGAGTTGTTTTTACATTTAGAATTCTACGCTAGACTCCTATGTGTTTTAGACGTGTTTAGAAATCGGAAATAACGATGTTATCAAACGATATATTGAGTCTCATAAATCACTGCGAGTTTAATCGCGTAGTTTTAAAACCACGTTGTTAACACCAGATGGCTGATAAATAAACGATAAACACAATAAAATAGCATTTGTGTATGTATCGTCTCGCGTTTGTAGGTTGTCATAATTAAATTTGGGACGTCGAACACACTTAATTACGTTTTTACCGTTCTATTGTTCTCTTCTCGTCATTTTCGCGCGTGTATTTTTTTCGTGAAATGTCGCTAAATTTATTGTGATTTCCCGTCATACTCTTATACTTTCACTGTCGACGACGCCGCGGCAAGTTCTATAACTATACATTTTCTATCATTATGTTACGAGTACACACAGATATATCACTATTTATAAGTCGAAATTAATGTGATGCTTGTATATAGTATTCTTATGTGTGTGCTTTATGTAAAAACATTATGTATAGATACATATTTTCCACCGTTAAAGTCTTTGGCTTCGGCATCTGGGTCGCTGCTGCTGTATAAAAGATTCGGTCAGCCTGCAGCAGCAGCAGCAGCAGTATATCCGTGCAACGGTTTCTCTAATGAATTGGTTTCTATGACGAACCGGGAAGTCACGTCGTATCTGAGTTCTTCACCCCAAGGAGTTAATTAAAACCAGACAATGTGGTTACGGTCCATCTTCTATTACCCTTCTCGACTTGTAATACGTCTATTCGTATATGACTTGTTAAGGAGTGTATCCTTATACTACCTAGTCTTTATTCGTGTCGATTAAAGTAAAAAAGTAATTATTATCTTATAAATTGATATCGGTGTTAAATTACGAGCGAGAGGAAAAAATAAGAAAATTGAAAATAAGCAGTATTATGTTGATCTATTCGAGTTTTTTTTTCTACATTGATATTCTTATAACGTGGTCCAAGTTAATCTTCTGTTTAAAAAATATATGTTTTATTTTTATTAATATAAAATATAACTAATTTAAAATAATATATACATTTATTTATTTATTCCGTATTCGTTTTGTCTCTAATTTTAATGAATACAACATTTTATTGTGTTTTCAGAAACTAAAAATTTAAAACAAATATAATTTTATATAGTCTATGAAAACCGTTAAATTATTAATAAATTCTGAATAATATTTTTAAAACAGATACAACTCAGTTTATAAAAAGCAATCATTTGTTTGTGACCTATGCCATACAACTAATATTTACAATTTCGTTGTTCATCAATTATTTTTACCATAGACAGAAAAAATCTTATTACCTTTATATTTTAATATTTATTTCGTTCAACATTAATAGTACTAAAACAGTTTCAGTTATTATTATTTTTATATTTTATTTGCTGACTAAATATTACGCATTAAAAAATAATGGGAATTTCACCAAGTTTTTATGCGATCCCCACCATGTTTGTAACGTTATTTTTGTGTAACTGTATTTGAATATGCTAAAATTAATGTTCATTTGTCGTGGTCATAACACAATATGTTTAACCTCAATTGAAATTAAATACTTGTCATGATTTTATATTAGGAACTTGTTTTTAATATGTTTGGATTGTAATAGGGCCGATTTGTTGAATATTTTACGCTTGGAATATTCCTTAAGTTTTCGTGAGAGAAATTTTGTTATGTGTACCCGTATCGACCATTGAAATGCAATTTTAAGCGAGGGAATGTATTAGTGTTTCAATAACGTAGTTTTTCAATTGATGTGATCACACGTTTTTATTAAAGCGCAGTGCTTTAAAAGTTTGATAAGTGGCACCACTATTAAAATAAAAATCTGATACGTGGTATTTACATTAATAATTTTTAAAATTTCTCAGTAGTTTTTGAAAAATAAAAACTGTGATTTTATGTCAGATGCAAGATTAGTAATGAGAATTTTCACGTCATTTTATAACTTTTTTAATTCAACTGTGGTATTATTTTTAGATTTCTTTTGGAAAAATTTCCATAACATTCGTTACATATTTAATACATTTATAAAAACTTTATTCACAAATTTGTTTTTTAAGTGTCTAAACTTTGATTGGCCTTCTGTACATAATGTATATATTGTGTATTTATACTTGAAATCTTTGACTAGGTACACGATTTTTATAATAATATGCTTTCAAATTGAAATAATGTAGTAATTGTTGGTTTGCCTTAAGGCTTAAAACATATATTATTTTAAAGCTTACTAATTGGATACTTATACGATGTTTAGTCGCGTATATTATACAATTACAAGTCCATACAGTAAAAACTGTTTGTCACATTTGTTCTATGAGTGTTATTTATTTATTATTTGTATATTTTATTTTTATCAATTTATTATTTCACACTAGTCAGTTTTTTCTGTTTGACTTATACGCATCACAGAAATTGTATGTTCTGCATAATCGACACAGTTTTCTAAACATTAGCGTGAAATTATAGAAAGTTATAAATACGTTCAAACTATTTTAAACAATTGTACCTTGTTTGTAAATTAAAAAGTTGAAAAAAAAACTCGACAATTGATTTTAAATAACGTTGTCATTTTTAAATTTGGTATCAAGTCAGTGAAGTTCGAGGTCAATTTAAATTTTAAATAACTCCATAACTATATCAATTATATTATGTGGAACGTTAATTTTTTATTCGTGTGTACTCTTAGATTGATATGACTAATCAGTGTGTCTTCATATACGTATATTTCAGGGCTAAAATACGGGTAGTGTGATTATGATTATTCTCTGTCTACATTATAATCAGTTTACCTGAAATTTGATTAACCCAAGATTAACCGAATTTAAACACACATGCACATTAACTCAATATATTATTCGTATCTTACATCAGCTCTTTTGTAAACTGACTTTTTTCTTATTAATTTTTACAATATAATTCGATTCGGCTTGGTATTTTTTCGCTTTTTGTTTGACTCGAAACAATACGATTATTTTTATTAGTATATTTTATAAATATTTGATGAAATTATCATTTTACACGACATTTTATACACGAACATGTTATAGGTTGTAGTATTCATCGACGTTTTCGCTCATAATTTTATTTGTATTTTGTAGATTACTAATCGGATGTTTCGTATTTATAGTCTAATGTTTCATTAACTTCTGAAACTAATAATTTGATAGGAAGTTTCTTGTCAGATCGAATTAAAACTGCATAGTTGTGTCATGACTGTTGTGATGTAGTATACACATTTACTATTATGGAAAACAACAAATAATTATGTGTAATTATATAATCTTTGTTCAGGCATGTTTCTGTGTACCTTAGTGGCTAAGTTTACACAAATATTGAACTTCTGTTTGGCGCTGTCGATACAATTTTATTGAAATTAATAGTACACGAGAGAAACCAATTACTTTGGGTTAAACACAGTTATTATCCCATGCGTTGAACCCTTCTTGATAAGTTTCAATTATTCATAGTATGATTTTAAATCACATATATAAAACATAATCATTATGATATGGCGCATGTGCACATTGTAACAGTATTACTGTTCAGTGTCATAATATAATATTATAAATTAAAATTCGGTATTTGTTATTCATTAAAGTGTTGAACTCAAAATAGGCTTGAATATATTTTGATAGTACCTAATATAATGTGCACAAAATATCGTTGTTAGACGAAAAATTGTGTAATACAATAAAATTGAGTGATGATCGTGTTGAGAACTGACGATATAGTGGCCTAATATGGCTAAAAGTAACCAGTGCAGTCAATGAGTTTTCACCGAGCAACACAATGCATATAATTTTTTTTTCTTTTATTATTATGACGATTAATGGGCAATGGCGTAACTGGTCTTCATGACCTTTCTACCATATTTACTATTGAATTTCAATAAGTACAAATAAACAAATAAATAATCCTGTGAAGTATATGACGAAATATTGTTTTGTTTTATTGAACCATTAATTGTATATTACGATTTGATGATACTTGTGTGACAGCTTAAATTTAAATCTAACAGTGACGATCGCGTATAAAATCAGTATGGGTATAATGTATGTATATATTATATGTACCTGTGTAAAGATGGGCATTAGACATTCTTTCTCATCTTTCGTAAAGTTATACCTCGAGAGAATTATCATATGAACAGAAGAAAAAATTCAAGTCCATCGGTGTTTAAAGAGGTCCTTGGCCCTTGCTGTTCCATATATGGCCTAACGTGCTTGAAACCGGTATTTATCATTCCAATCCTATTCAGATCTGAATTTTTTTTTAAATCACACGGGCATACGGGATCCCAGTCATTGATATCGCATTAAAATCCGTCCTTGGTTAGACAGTTTAAAAAAAAAAAAATCCAAAAACAATCAGGATTTTTTTTCTCCAAAACTCTCGTTAGGAAGATAAATCGCGCATATATACATGTCCAAAGAACTGGGAACCATTAATTTCTATTGCAACACCTGTATGACGTAACTCTTGTAACTTTTTTCTCCGTTTAACCTTGAAAAACACTTGATTTATGTGGTCGGTAGTCTTCGCATATGGTCGGACTTTGCCGCTAAGGCGTCAATTGACGAATAGACATTTTGGGGTACTCGTATTTATCGTCGAACAATATAAATAGAGAAACTATTTTTCATTGAAGCTCGTTTCAACCGATTTACTATCGCTTTTAGTAATAAATAATATTTACTAACGGACAAAGAGTGTACTTTATTAAAATACATTTTACGTTGAAATTAAAAAAAGTTACATATATATTAAATACGCATTTTCCTCAAGTCCTGTTAAGGTTTATAGTCTGGTGGTCTGGTCCAAATATATAATTTAATTGAGTATTCAGTTATACACTTGATGTTTTTTCAAAATAAATTAGTCTAGCCGTATACTTAATCCGACTTTAAAATTTAATTATTATTATCAACAAAAACTTTTTTGTGAATTAACTTCTTTGTTTCATAGATTATTCTTTTTAAAACTTGACGAGTTGCTAAAATACCCAAATGAATTTAGACGTATTTAAATATTATTAAGTTTTAATAAAAAACGAATTAAGTTTGTTTAAATTACATTTATATCATATTATATTCAGTTAGTTTTGATTCGAAACAATAACGTGCTGTTTCTAAATGGATACGGAGTCGCGTCAGCGTGTTTGACTCTCGGACAGTCGATCTCTGGCCATCGTCCAGTCGACATCTCTCTCCTTTTCTCCCTTATAGTCTACTTCGCATTTCATTATGCAATTGTTTTTACTGATAAATCTGAATCGTGAATGCGATTTCACCAGTACAAAAGGTCACCCAAGGATGACCCCTAAGTAAGAGGGCGGACCACATAACCTAGCTTGGTTAATCTGGTGCACGCGGTCACTTTCGCCCAGCCTGTGTAGACTAGTTTCGCTTATCCAACACAACATAATATGATTTAGGTAACTATTTTTTTATTATTGTTGTTGTATCATATGTGTTCCGTTCGCCCGGGCCTATTAATTTTATTTCCTGTCTGAAATTGATCAGTTACCTATACACACTTGTAACATCTGCGGAATTAATTGCATCCAGTTTGGGAGATATAAAAAACAACACGTATCCTATATGCCTGTAAAAAGTCTGCCTAATATGAAAATGTAACATTTGGCACGCGACCAAAGAATTATTAATGCACAATAGGATCATTTCACCTACGCCCCACATTTTATAATACCAAGCTATTACGATAATCCCTCCGGGCTTTGGACATAATGCAGTGTTAATTTATGACCTATGGCTACTTAAAGCGTTCGTTGTCAATGTTTATGTATATTGACCTTTAACGCATTGAAGTATTTATTAAACAAAAAAAATCAATTTATAATATATTACAAACACGTGTGTTAAGTTTAACTTATAAATAAATGATAGTTATTGTTTTTGTTTATAAATATGCGACAATAGTTTGAACTTTTAATAGTATTTAAAAAAAAAAGAAGACTATCCACGAGTAAAGTTGTGTGTTATATTCCATGTATTAAATGACTGCGGACGTTTTCATCGTCATATTTCATCGTATTTAATAATGAATAATATATTGATGCAAAATGTAGGTACTTAAGCGTATTTAAACTGTGATATTTAAATTGTAAAATTTTTAAAATTTTATAAAACACAAAAAATAAAATAAATCGTTTTCAAATATTTCATAAAAACTAAAAAATTGGCAATTTAACAAAATCGTTATATTACGAAGTGGATTTCTCTGAACGATTTTAATTGGCGTTTTAATTTTTATAAAAATATTTAATTAGGTACTAGAAATTCAGTTTTATTCATACTTAGCATATGCAATTTCTAATCTGATTGTTATAATGTGTTTCTAAAGTTTTGATTAAATTATTTAGCCTTTTAAGTTATAGACAGTATTAATATTAAAATAAAAACTCTATTTTCGTCATGTGCCTGGATTTTTATTACATTCAACATTTTCCCAGTCAGTTTTAAATTTAGCTTTATATAATATGCTTTTCGTTAATTAACTTTTTTTATTGAATTTTAGTCGTGTGCTTAATTTAAAGTTATAATTTATTTTAAATAAA
This sequence comes from Drepanosiphum platanoidis, assembly GCA_948098885.1. Lineage (NCBI taxonomy): Eukaryota > Metazoa > Arthropoda > Insecta > Hemiptera > Aphididae > Drepanosiphum > Drepanosiphum platanoidis. The sequence continues at coordinate 14,692,166 of OX402529.1, forward strand.
TAACTGTTGGATATTTATTTTAAAAAGAAATTCTTGTGTAAATAATAACTTTATATAATATTAAAAACATAAAATAAAAATTGTAATAGTAATTTTTTTTTAACGTTCATACATTTTCATCTTAACGAATTTCATAATTTCAAATTGTTTTTAAAATATGTTGCATACAAGTATAAATCAATTTATTAAATCTATTAAACCAATTTTATAAATTTAAATAAATAACGCATTCAATATGTGACTAATAATTTCGCTTTGAATTTAAAAATACTATTGTTTTTCGATCAATTGTAATTTATTTAAAAACAATTTCTTCACTAATCGATATTATTTTGTGACAATTTTTCGTTTTTAGTTTGGCGTGGGTGAAACGTTGGATTTAAATAATATTTTTATACCTTAGATACTAAGCATGTGCATTGTGCACTGTGATAGCCTCATAAGTCATAGGTATATTTTTTAAATAATCGATATTGTAATTTTAATTTGCACATGCGTCTATATTTGTTTATTTTTTGAATATTGTAAAATGAATTGCGTAAGTTTTTTCTATCTTTATGAGTTGCAATAATGCAGTGTTAGTTTTGTAATATACAAGTTACAACCTTTTACAACTCGTATTAAATGCATTTAGACGAAATACATTCACTTTTATCAAAACTATATTATTGATATGTAATTATTAGTTACAGTATTTTTATCCTTTGATGTAATATTTTCTGGTATTAAAAAATTAAAAAAATTAAATTGGAAGCACTCATCGTGAGTATTTCCTTTGTTTAATGTGGCTATAAATATTATTTTATTTTTGGGAAATTGTCTTGTAAATGTTTCACCGCATTTCTATACTGTAACTAATACGTATTACATTATGTTTCGAATGTTTTCATGAATACTGTTTATTACCGTATGGATTGAAAGTTAACCACTCGATTGTTGTACGATAATACTTATAGAATTATTCCGGTTACTGATGTACATTTGATATATTTTGTGTTGAATATTATAATATTTTCATCAAGTGCGGGCATAATGATAATCGAGTCGACGATGGTGTATATTGTGGTTTCTATTACGACCAACCGATTTGCTATTAATTTTACGAAGAAAATGAATTTTTTCATCCGCGTTATTATCTTACTCGTTTGCAATGCGATCTGTTGGATTTGATCCGATTATCCGTTTATATTACGGTTGCGAACATCATAGAAATAGATTTTAAGTTACGCATACAATTTGCATACACGATATAACAGAACGTTTAATACGTATTGTTATGAGTTTGTTTCGATTTTACAAAATGTGTCGTTTTTGATAAATACTTGTGGGCAAAAGAGAAAAATGTTAAAAACTTATTTACCGCACTGCCGTCGCACTACCCCCATCCATAATAGCCCACTCGTTTCAAGATCAAAGGTTGTGTGGGTTTTATTCAACCGAAGGCACATCATGTGCGTCACATTCGGTATGTAAATCACGCAGTTGAGCCGTATTATTACGTTCCGCTTTTTTAGGTACAAAACAAGCGTACTATTGCAGATGCGGTCGAGTTGGTAGCGTGCGCGTGCTGGACGGGAAGGTCGTGGTCCTCGTGAAAAAAAAAAATTAAAATAATGAAATAAAAAATATGAAACAACAAAAATCATAATAATAACGTACCTACCTGTGTGTATAAACTGTTATAATGCGAACCCGAGGAATAACTGAACCGAAATTACAACCATAACCCGTTACACAGTTCACATGTCGAAATATATTCTTTAATGTAATAATAAATCGTTCATAATTGTGGCTTCTTGACCTTAACAATATACCATCCTATTCTCTCGGCAGTCTTTGCGCCTTCTCCGGTTTATCGTACCTCCGCCGCCCGTTCTGTTCGTCGTCGCTCTTTTCCTTTTCCATCGATCGGTAACGAAAAATCGTGTGCCGACGACAATGTCATGTTAAACGCCGAGTATTTTTTTTCACCAAATATTGTGTTTGATTTTTTCGGAATACCAAACCTGATTAATATCATAATGATATGACGTGATACTGTTTTATTCGGTACATCGAGTCCTTTATTTGAACAGAGTTTTTTTAATTATCCGCGTGTATGAAATACTATCAAAAACTATATTGATTATTTTATCCAATGACCTAAAAAATAATGTTTGTTGATGGATTAAAGCTATGTTTTAATAAAGAGAACGCAAAACATGTATGTGTACAAACCCGTGAACACACGCTGTTATACACACAAATATATTATATGTACATAATGTAACGTGTGTTCGATCGGGTGATAGTAATTTGTGCGTGTGTAGACGGAGAAAAGTGCGAGCTAAAAATTTGTCCCGATTTGATTATATACATTGTACATAGCTGTACTGATTGTTCGCGATAAGTAACGACTGTAATGATAATTCTAAAAATTGTCTCTTTGGAGATTATCTTAAATGGTACTTAATGAGGTTTTATTTAATAATATCAATTATTAACGGATTTTCGCTAGTGATTTTGGATACACGAAACGTGTTTTTTTTTAATTTCCAGTCGTTGTGTACTTATTAAACAACGATTTATGTTAGCAGTAATTTGGAATCGATTTTTTAAACGTATTTGAAAGTAAATATGATTTTTGCATTGAAATATTTTATATGTATTTATAAACACTGTTGTTATGTTTTATTTTTGGATTTTAATCGGGTGCAGAAAATTGATTAAACTTTTAAACAATAGTTATAACTTATAACTTATAATTAAAGTGCTAGCGTAAAGTGAAACGTTACTTTATGCATTTATATTGTACATTATCATTAGACATTTAGATTAATCCTATTAGTGAAACGCTCATCACAACTTTGGATACTATCATTTATCGGAACTCTACTAATGACAAGGTCATTATGATTTACTCTTGGAATAAGATAAATAACATTGAAAATTAATTCGTGAATATTTAAACGAGATGAGTTATCTTTACTCGATTCGCTCCTATTCAAGCAGAAATGTGGACAAATACAAATCAAGAAAGTATCTAACGAGGTAAATAATAGTAGTGATTCGTTTGATTTGGAAATTATCATTTCTTCGGTTCATTTAAAATAATCATAAATCTCTGGAAAAATTTGCACGGGGAAAACTGAATTAAGAAAAAAAAACCTCATTCTATCCGTTCGGAATAATATTTGCTCATCAGTACAAAAATTTGCAGGCCGAGTTATTAGGATGTTCAACAAATGTTTTTTAAATATTTTATGTACTTAAATGTATTTTACTATAAATATTTTTATTTTATTCGGTAACGAAGTTTATGATGGGTATTCATATATTTGTGTATCTCTTTATTTATTTTGGTTATTTAATAAAATATTAATGAAATTGGTACATGGGTATAATTGAATAACCGAGCTTTTTAAATCCCAGGCAATAATAATAATAATAAAAGATAAACGAATAATTAAATAATAATATCATTCATGATATTTTTAAAAAAAAAATAAGAGTGGGTAACATGAAAATGATTGTTATACAAAAATTAATTTTCACGATTTTTTTTATTATACCGCGAACACGTGATTATATTATAACCTATTCGGGCTGTCGAACTGGATACTCAGCTTTAATGTTTTAAATCGATTACGATCACGATTATTAAATTCTGTAAAAGATAAAACCATCATTTTCCGTCTACTATGGTGTACGGATTACATACCGCATTATAATTTAAAATTTTTTCATAAATATTCGAATTTTTTTTAGTTTTAATAATGTTATGGTCATTGTGGATCATTATGGCCATGTGCGTGGCGTAAATATTATTTCTTTTATTATAACAAGCATGGGAATAACATGAACTTTTCTTTTCGAGGGGAGCAAATTTGTTTCACACACATATATTTATATATATATAACATTAATTCGATCAACCCATCAACTTTAAATAATATAGTTAGTGGTAGCTGTAAGAGTGAGGCAGGATAATTGGGTGTCTCGCCTGAAATTAGGGGTAACTATAGTTCAATTAGTGTTCTTTTTAGTTCGCCAAACCTTTGAATAACATTTTACTTTTTCGTGGTTTTTTAATTTTTTAATTTCGACCATTAAATGGTATTTATTTCTGATGAAAGTGATATTATGAAATGTATGGAATTATAAACGTGAAAACTTTGTTTCTCGTCTGTTCAAAGTTGAGATAAATAATCAAAATGAATCCTGTTATTATTGCGTTACGCCACCTATTAAATAGCTAGACAATGGCATCTAAAGCTCTTGTTCCAAGTCCAAATAAACATTCAGTATAAATTCGATTGTTATTGTCACAACGCCTACTATTTGATCGGACAAAGGTATCTAGGGATGAAGTGAAATCGATCCGGACGAAAAATCGTCGGCTTTCTCTTGTCGAATTTTTTTGTTTCAGTTTTGTTCGAATCGTTGTCGGATATCGCCGTTCATTATATTTTATTGATTTGTAAATAATGTTTGATAATTATTCTACTGATCGATTGCCCAAATTGTTGAATAATTTTTACCTATTCATGAATTTTTTTTCAACTCGAGATTATTAAGTGTACATTACCGAATAAAACATTAATATTAATTTGTTTCCTAAAATTTGAAAAAAAAAAATCAACCGAACATTGTCTACGAGATTACTATGGTAGGAATCATTCTCGATTTTAAAACAACTCGTACCGAGTCCAAGAAAGTGGTTACGTCCAGACTTATCGTCGATCCATTGATTCCCATAGTTACAATTTTATCAGTGCTGTTTGCAATTTAATTTTTATAAATAACTGGTTGTCTGGCCATAAACATGGTCAACATGTGTTAACATGGCCACACGATGGGAAAGAAAAAGCCATAGGTATAAAATTTCCTTAGAAAAAAAAAATCGTCACTTTCTAATAAGTAAAAACAATACACAATGACAATGAAAATGTCGGACAACAAATGGCAATAATAATTTTTAACACGTACAATATGTAAATGTACCTGCTATACATTATATTTAAACGTATATAAGTACATATATTACATTTTTCACTTAACAGTTTCGTTTTGTAAGTGCCAGCCACAACAGACCAAGAACAGTATATAATATGTATATATACCTACGTATTTTATACGGTCGTTTTAAATACCTTAGTCATTTATTGTTTAGTAGGTATTTATAAGGAAATAATAACGAAACGTATGTCTCGTCTGACTTGTGACCTTATACGCGATTTGCCCCCGGGGCGCGTCCGTCCGACTCATCACCCCTCGCGCCGTCATATACATAACGATATTAATACGATATTACGAACCCGATGCGTATAATATTATTACGTTTCGTCGGCCACGGTGGCGTGCTGTAGATACCTCTAAAACACCCTACACGGGGCCGTCGGGTGTAGTGAATATAGGCGCGGTGGTAACACCAACCGCCGCTCAACAACAACAAAAAAAAACGCGCGGACAATTTCTTCGGTCGCGCCCCGGAGGAACGAGTCCCCCGAGCGTCGCCGCCGCAGTGTAACTCGGATACGTGTCGATCCGTTAATCACATTTCAGACGTCTTTTGACGCGATAATCAAATGCCCCGAGCCACGTCCGTAGGTACGCGTACAATAATAATATGTATATTAATTGAACGGTATTACAACAATGACGACTGACGAGAGGTGAAAAAGAAAAAAAATAATGAAAAAAAAAAAAAAAAATGAAAATAAATAGAAACCACGACACGCATTGTACGTGGGCAGTGGAGGACGTGTACGGGTACTCGTGTGTACAAATAATAATATATTATATTATTATGTTCACGCTCCGCCGTGTGTACAGACCTCGGCCGAGAGACGCCGCCGATAACACCTTCCAGATAATATTGCGCGTATCGAACAAATAATAGTCGTATGCCGCGTCTCGTAGCCTATTGAAAGAATTCGTATTGTTGTCGCGCGGTGTTATGCTTAATGGCAACGGTATATCATTATTATTATTGCTAAATCTGCTAGCGCGGTGGCGGCGGCGGCGGATAATAATAATTAGTGCTGGAGGTGTTGATTAACCGCCGTTGTATGGTCGTTGGCTGCGGGAGGGAATTTGTGCGCTCGTACGAATGTCGTCGTCGTCGTCTCGATTGAATTTTTTATCGCGAGCGCGCGCGCGTTTTTTTTTTTTTTTGTCTACTATCGATCGGTTCTCGGTTGTTTGTGCGGGGTGGAAGCGAAACGACCGAAGACGCCTAAAAAAAAAAAAAAAAACTAGACGAATATCGTACGCAGCGGCCCCGTACGTCGTGTGTGTACCACTACTCAGTCACTGTTGCGAGGGTCAATGCGTCTCGCGGCTTTCTCCGAAAGAATAAAAAATCAATACCCGTATTAATACACAGATGCGCGCACGTACGCGCCGGCTAATTTCAATATAAACGCGCGTGAACGTCGGCGCATACTGTATCATTATCGCGGACGATAGAGCGCGTTCGGTTTCGGTAAACTTTTTTCTTTCTTTCCGATTTAATCTCTCGGAAATATCACGCCGCGCGTGCTCCATCCAGCCTAGTCGGTTTCGTGGTCGTAATGATAATTAATATAATATCGCGTATTATCGGCCTCGGCAGACTCCGTCACGAGCCCGGGAGTGCTGCATCAGTGGTCCGCGCGGCGGTCGTTTCACCGACGCCGGCGCGATTACAATTTTTTACCACTACAATGGTTGTCGCCCGGTCGCACATACCTATATAGGTCGACGGCGGCGGTCATCGTCGCAAAGTCCACTTTTATTTTTTCCACTACTTTAATGACAATATATGTATTAAACATTATTATTATAGTTTGCGCACACCGCACGCTGGATATAACAATTGAAACCGTAACCGGCAAGGCCGCGCACGAAAATAACGCCGTATGATGTGTGTAATACTCATCTCGCGCTATCCGTATAACGCGATAGCCATTGAACACGTGGACGAGGCCAGGACTTATGAAACGTCCGATGCGAAATTGATCACTGCTTACAGTGTGTCAGCGGCTCAATACGTGACAGCGGAACCTATGTTTAGGTCATCCTTCCTGCACGTCGGCGAGAGATTGATGTGTGAATCGTCGGGGACTTTTTTTTTTTTTTTATGAAATAATAATCGCGATTAAAACGGACGGGGAGAAAGAAAACAATCGGCGATATACAAAGCCAGACGTGTATAACCTAATCGGCAACCAGAAGTGCGCGCGCATAATATTACTATAAAAGCGACGACCTTAGAAAAAAGCGACGCGTCGCGTTATAATTAACACCGTGATACGCGCTTCACCGGCGAAACCAGTATAGCTCGTCTTTCGATCTTTGTTTGTTTTTTTTTCTTTTCGTAAATTCGATTAATATTTTTCTACGCTTCCTGCATAACGTTACCGATGTTAAAATAACGTTTGACGTACGCGTTCAGTAAAAGTCCGTTAATATTTGTATTTGTTTATATTTATTTATTTATTTTTATACATTGCGATTTAGTTTCGGAATCTGATGTTTTGTTGATGTTGCTACGTCTTTAAACATACATTTTATATTAGTACCTAACCGTGGATAAACCTACACAAATAATACTTACACTATAGGTGCTTATATATAAGCGAGTTAAAAGTTTTATTTATCTTGATATTGAACTGCCTCGAGACGGTGTTAATGATTTTCGAGTTCGAGTTATCTCTAATTAGTCCATTAAACTTTTGATATTGAAGTTTGTGTTGCGCTCACGGTCGCTGACGATATGAATTTCCAGTTCGTTGTATTTGTAGTCTGCGCGATATAATACTTGCAAGTTCGTAGCGCGTAAACCAATTGTATGATTTCGTACCATTTCGCGTATACCAATTGGAAACAAATATTCCGATTCGTGTTAAATATGAATAGGTGTTGAAAAAGAAAACTCGTATGCACGGGGCGATAACATATTATATTGTTTGCGAGCTTGTAATTTTGCGCGCGTTCGCAATAAAAATCACGTAACCACTACCCGCAATTTATAAAAAAAAGAAGTCAATTTCATCATGTGAATTACATGATTTTTCGAATCGGCCATTTCGTTCACGTCACAACCATCCACAACCCTCCGCGGACTATCCCTTACTATATTCTCATCTTACTATATTCTCATCGCGATTTCTCATCGCATCGTACATATTACATTATTATATTTATTACTCTTTATCATAATAATATTACAAGATTATGCATAACCTAAATACACAGAGGTTCGACGTCCCTCGACCGACACATGGCTTCCCCTCGCGAAGAACATTACCCACTGTAGCGCGAGTACACACATTGTGTGCAGCAGTGCAGCGTAATAGGTATAGGGTACGGATGAAAACAGAAGACCTTAAGTTTTTCAAAAATAATAATTGGATTCTTTTCGTTCGTCGCCGGCGCGCGGGTATTATTGCGTTATTAAAACGTGAATGCGCCACGGGATATCCTCTCTCGCAGCACATGCCGCCGTCTATCTAATAATACGTAATATCGAACACATATTTATTTATTATATTACGTGTACGTATCCATCTTGTAATTTTGGCGATGACAATAAAATCGATCGAGTTATAGCTATGGGCGCGCGCGTCGAGGGCGTACGCGCGCTCACACCGCCGCGCCGCCGACATATGGTAATGTAGTACTTGCAATTTGTTGTTGTTGCGCGCGCGCGCTCGCGAGTGTGTAAAAAAAAAGAACTGCCGATGACGAAGCAAGTGCGCACAACCTTGTCCACGGTTTTCGTCTCCTCTACGTATTATATTTTAACGCACACGTAGTCTTGTGGTGCCATTCGCGGCATATAAACGACCGATAGAAAAGAAACTCGCGGGTTTTACTTTATATGTACCTATTATATATATATATGTGTGTGTGTGTTTATACTGTATATGTATAATATTTTAACAATAGCGATTTTGCACCTATCTGCTGCGGGTAACTATTTAGTTGCGATGTATTTTTTATTATAAACCTTAGCCCCTCGGAGAGACCCGTGAAAGGAGAAGAGAGCTAACGTATGGTATCGTAGACACAACTAGAGTAGAATTTCTGAGTGGCCATACCTAGTCCAAACTAAATACGAATGGCAAATAAATTGTGGTGAGGGGGACGAATTCATCACTCACTCTTAATCGATTTTCACAAGTTCAGTTGACGAGCTGTAGAATGAAAACTCAATGAAAAATGGTTCAAAACGAACTGCCTATTTGATAATGTGCACATACGAATTGTCATTTAATGATTATTTCTATTAATGTCTCATCAGTTATTATCCGGGTTATCATCACGATTATAGATAAACTGGTTACACAACGTCCGTATAAAATTTGTAGTGTGGTTGTGTAACAATAGTTTATCTATAATCGTGGTTATTATCCATTTGTTACAAACGTTTATTTTATAATTTTGTAAGTACAAAAATCGATGATAATAATATTATGCGATTTGTCCGTCGTAAACGGTTTACATTGTTTAATAAGTCTCTAATTTACTCATATTTAAGCTTATCTATTTTTATTACTGATGAAATTACTTAAACAAATTAATTTGTAAACGCGGCTTAAATTTTTAATTTCCCCCACAACTTTTATATACTAGTAATAACAAATGACACTTGACATTGACATTTTACCCGGAAAAGTTTTCCACAATAACACCTACTGCGCATATTTTACCGAAACAATTTTCTAGCAAACTTTTGAAATTGTTATTGGCTTCTAGCCTAAAGCCCCAAGCCCCCCGCTTAGTTGCGCCGATGTCGCGTGTATAGGCACACGTTAAGCGTTTCCACTGTTTCCAGTTGAGAAATGTTTGCGAATTTTCAACGTCAACCTCAACCGTCGATATTTTATACTTAAGCGCGTATCAATATTGGACGATAGCTGGTCAGTTTATTCCTATTGAGTGAACGGTCGCGTTTTGAAATCGCCAGAAACACATCGGCGCGCGACGTAGGTATTACAACATGCGTATGTAATTCGCAGCCTATTCGAACGCGATCGGTTCGCCCTCGGAGGTGCTGCGACGTGGTTATTGGTATGATAAAAGAGTCGATACGTATACATAATAATGTAATACCACCTTTATATATACGAGTTGGTGGGTGCGAGCGACTCGCCGTGTCAGCTATTGTGTGTAACTATATTTGTTTTATTATCGCGCCGCCGCCGCCGCCGTGGTGTAAGGACGACGTATATGTTTCAACGCTTTTGCCCCGTTGAAATAATCGCCACGTCATCCCGCGTGGGATTCGTTTGCAACCGATCCTATTATTATTATTATTATTATTGTTGTTAGCATATGTGAGTTGTAAAGGCCTCGACTAAAACGAGTACCAGACTACGTGTGTTTATAGATGAGACGGTCGAGTGCCGGGGCCACGTGGTAGGGTTTCGCTTACAGACCCTGCCCGCGTCGTTATTTGTACGAAAACATATTACTATTGTAATATGGCGGCGGTGCTCGCCCGAAAATCTCTCGTCCGCCTCCTCGCCGTCTCTGCGACCGTTTAGTTGTACAAAAAAATAAATGTATATATAAATAAACGTTAAGTTTATTAAGTACGAAAAAAAAAAACTTACGGAAACGCAACCCTTAATGTTCGCCTAGGAGAATTGTACGACCCGGGGGTGGATGGGTCAAAGAACCCGTGGCATTGTTTACAGGATGACCTGAATCCCGAGAAGAAGGCAGCAGCACGCTTCTTCACAATGGGCGGCGGGATAGTGTTCGAACGGTGTTTTTTCTTTTTCTCTTTTTTCCATTTTGTATAATATTCTCTTTTATATATCTACTTTGATTAGAGATGCAAGTATATACGTATACGTTCCTTGACCTCTGGAGACACCATTGTCGTCTGGGACGGCGGTTAATCTGGATGGAATCTCTGTGTTACGAACAACAAATCGCTCGGTAGGGGTGCCCAACCGACTGAAAACGATCTCTGTGTGTTCATAGATCATTTAAAGAAAAAATAAAATTACATTTAATTTTTCCGTGATGACACAAGTTTTCACTCGTTTTTACAGCTCCGTTTATGAATCATATAATTATTACGTAATTTTCGGTGAACCTAATAGTATTATCGTTGTAATTATTGATAAAAAAAATACCATATGGGTTTTGTATTCATGTTAATCTGTTTCAAACATTTTTAGTCATGTCACTTGTTATATTTCGATTAATATTTAATGGTCTAATAACTTTTTTCAAACATAAAATAATATTATTCCGGACATTTGCTAATGACATCACTACATCAGTTATTATTATTATATTATTTATAATAATAAAAAAAAAACTGTTTTTACATTATAGAGAAGAGGTATAAAAATTCTATTTTATTATCCTAATAATGTACTAAACTTCAAAGAATATTCCGTGTAATGATATTATATTATTTATTACCCATTTTAAACGTTATAGGTAGTTATAACGTTATATATTAGCTGGTATATCCGTATAAACTGCAGTATTCGTATTATGTTTTTGAATAAATAATTGAATCGTATAACATTTAATGTATTTAAGTTAAATTGATTTTCAGTTTGATGTTTTATTTATTATTATGTATATTCTGTTACTTGTTTTGCTTTGTAATGTAATTGAATATTTTATACACCTGATACTCTTTTTCTTCTTTTTTTTCTTTTTGAACTTCACTTCTAGTCCTGTGGCTTTTTTATAATGCTATTGTTATTGATATATTTATATATATATATATAAATATATCAATAACAATATATATATATAAATATATACGCAATAATATCCGAATGACTTGAATCACAAGTCGAAAACGTTAATAACACAAATAACAGGAGATTTGTTTTCGATTTCACACAATACCAGTATCTTTAATATTATAACCTCGACGTTTCAATTTTATATCATCAAAATTTAATTATTTAAATCGAAATTTGTTCAAATAAATATATTATAATGAAGTCCATTCAATACTGGTGTAATAATATAGTGTAATTATTAGTCGTTAACGCATGTGAGAATTAATTTGTCTAGATTATCTCTATATATATATCTATTAAATATATAAAAGAACAGGCCTTTTTATGTTCCCATTTTGTGACGACGCTATTTAACTTTTTTCCAATTTTTTTTCACGGAGTTGTTCCAAATACTTTTCCGAGTGTCACCACGTCGTCCGATTTTCAAAATTTTGATTTTAAATGGTTGAAATTTAAAATTAAATAAAATAATATTATATAAAAATGAATCTAGAAAAATAAATCCCTATTTACTACCAGGTATCCTCATCACGCGTGAACGGCTGGACCGATTTAGCTAATTCTTTTTTTTTTGTTGTGTTTGTTATTGTCAGGAGAAGGATCTTACGGAAAAAAATTAAGAAAATTTACCCTTAAGGTATGGTGTCCAATGCGCGACCCGTCGCGGCGGCTAAATATCTGCGTGTAAATATCACGCGTCGCTATCGCGGGTAGGACACTAGTCAATAGGAAACGCGAATAAACAGTAGGGCGCGACCGGGTCGCGTATTGGACACCCTACCTTAAGGGGGTAAAAATGGAAAAAATCCAGAGCCACTGGAGCTTTGTGGTATTAAATTTGATCAATAGTTTCGTTTTATATAGCAGAGGCATGAATCAGTATTCAGACCTGACAATTCAGTAAGGCATTAGGGGCGATGATTTTGGGGTGAGCTTGTTTTATATTCGAAAACCTATTTCGGTAAAAATGCCGTGAACGACGAGTTATCACAGCACTGTGGGCGGCGCGAACGGCGTACCGCGCTGCACTCGAATTTTCCGATTAAAATATAAAACGCGACGCACGGCACGCGTCGCATTGTGAATGTTCCGCCGCCGTGGCCGTGTGGCCGTGTGGTCGCGTGGCCGCCGTGATGGGACGACGGCGACGTTAGGTCGCAGTCGTCCGTCCGGAGGTCGTTTAAAAAAACGACCGTTAAAAAATAAAAATTACTTTCCATGAATTCGTAAATCATCAGCCAATGGGCTGTTCGTATTTAAAAACCGTTTCGGTTGACGCGGGGAGGCTGGGATTTTTTTCCCTTTGTTTCAGTCTTCGTCGGTTCGCGCGTATGTCCGAACGTGTCCGTGTTACGAGAATTTTATGCCGACCGCCATAATCTCGTTTCTCGGTTTCAAAAATTCATTTCGCGTCGACGGTTATAGTAATTATCGACGAATAATCGCACGTCTCACGGCGGTCGCGTGGGTGGAACCAAATTATTTGTCGCTTAAATACTACCGTACCGTCGATATTCGGTGTTTAACGTATTTTTCGTATCGTATCGCCGCCGTCGCGTCCGGTGCGCGATCCATTACGCGAGTGTAATGGCCGCCGTCGCCTTCGGATTTTCAACGATTCCGTCGAGGCTCGGACGACGTCTAATCCAAGCCGGTAAAGGCTTCGAGTGTGCGTTTTTTGACGTCGTCGTCGTTTCGTATCGTATCGCCGCCGTCGCGTCCGGTGCGCGATCCATTACGCGAGTGTAATGGCCGTCTCGCCTTCGGATTTTCAACGAATCCGTCGAGGCTCGGACGACGTCTAATTCAAGCCGGTAAAGGCTTCGAGTGTGCGTTTTTTGACGTCGTCGTCGTTTCGTATCGTATTCGCCGTCGCCCGGCTCGAATGGTAAAATTATAACACTATTGTTCGTCTATAACGTTTCGCGCAATATTTTCCAACGTTTCGATTTGTGCGTACTTAACTGTGTAATTAAAATATAACATTTTTTTGCGAAAATTCGCGATCACGACCAGCCACAATTGGTGCATCACATTCGTTCATTATTGTATTGTGAAGCCGTCACAAACAACACTATATTTGAGGTAAGGGTTTATTATTATAATAATAATATGATTCATTTGTATTGATTCAAACAGCCAACTTATTTATGTTTCGGTTGTGCCAACGAGGCAACATATTATTATTATTATTATTATTCAAGTACATGATTATTGAAATTATTAGTATATTACACTGAATAATTACTATTCTATTTACCTATTATTGAAACATTATCATCATGATATTTACCGTATTGTATTATCCGTGTGCAACGTTACATCGTAGGCGAAAAAAATTGTAAAGGTTTTATTTATTTAAAAGAATGAAAATCGTTCGCGGTTAAAGCGCGCCCGGACGGCAGTGAAAATTCGAACGGAGAAAACAAAATGGCCTACATCACCGGTGAGTTGCCATTTGTGACTTTGTATCTTACGCCGTCGTCCGGCACGCTATCGGCGTGACGTTTTTTTTTTTTTTTTGTAGACATATTAGCAAAAATCGCACAGGTCGCGTATTGGGTAATAAAATGTGTAAATGATACGTTTTTATGATTTTCGGTTTGACGGGGGTCTGGGGTTTTCCGTGTAAAAGCACAGGCTGCCCAAGCGGTACTGCACTGTCCGTATAACACCTCGACACATAACTATACAACGAATACTTTCTTATCGCGGTCGCTATTATTATTATACCTTTCCTCTTGGAAAATCGATAGAGATGATTATTATAATTAAATATTAAACATCGTGAACTATATAATCAACGCATTAGACTATTATTATTATTATTATTATTATTATTATTATTATTTATTTTAAATCAGTTAAGATTACTGGGCCTCACCGAGTTTAGAAGTCAGTTATATATTTTTATAATATACATTTATTATAAGACGGTTTCAAAAGAAACTTTTCAAATATCAAAATGAAAACTATATCCACTATTATTTTGTATTCTATTTCTTCGTTTTCATAAACATTAATGATGCATAGATACATTTTAATATGCACTCATAGAAAACTATTGAGCAAAAAGTGTTTGCACAAGTCAGCTAGTAATTTATAAAAATGATTATTGTTCTATACCTTTTTATACGAACAATAATTATTTCTTTTAAGTAGGTAGTTTAATTTTTATTTAATAGCGTAGTTTTAATATCTTGGTATTCTTTTATTCCCTTATTTCAAGTCAATAATATCAAATTTTAAGTAACATTCTAATTGTTTAAGTTTTAATTTTTTTACTTAACAGTTAATAAATCTCTAACAACTATACATTTTGTCCGATATTTACTTTAATGTACCCCATTTATTTATATTATTTTTATCGTTGCCATTAAGTTAAGTGCAAATGAATACTAATCATTTTAAAATTATGTATACATTTTTCATAATTTTAGCTCGATTTAGCTTTATGTTAACTTTTAAACTGCTAACTAAGTATTGGTCAGTGTTTATGTTTAAGCATTATGAACGGTTAGGATGTGGATAGTTAGGAAAAATAATATTCCCGATGAGCCACAGTCGACTTTTTTCAAGGATAAATTCAATTCGAGATTTCCCGTTAAAAAGTGACGTTTTCAAATTTCACCCATCGTTGTAGTCAATAATTTTATTTATGAATTATACTTGTGCAACTATAATTATATAGCTTATAAATAATATTGTCGCTTATCGGATTTACATATAATATAATGGGGCTCAAACAGTGTTAAAATTACGTAATACAGTCATTGCTGGTCGGTTATTAACATTCGTTGCGTGTCGCGACTCTTCATCACATAAAGTAAATGAGTTTACAAATTATTTTGTCGTTTGTCCTCATCAAAACACCTCTAAATTTAAATATTCTGGAGTTAGCCAAGAAAAATGCATCTAACCTCTTCTCTACGCAACAAATCAATAAAAATAAATCATTCGTTAATACACGTCATACCTATACCCAAAATATAGATTTTTACACGAAGGGACGAATAAGGAGCTGGGAAGTAGGATTTCAACTCATAAAATAATAAATTTAAAAATATTCTTCGTGACGCAAACGAATTCAAATTATAGACAGGAATCACATAATTGCGCACAATTTTATATCTGCGTATGGTTTTATCTAGTTGCAATCGTGTGGGTTTCCGAGTTTAAATAATAGTTGTGTGGCAATTTATACATTTATAGATCATTATTGTTATTTTATAGATAATTAAAAACCTTTTACAAAGATATAACGCGTATATTCGTATTGGAACAAAACATAATTATAATTTAAGATCAGTGGCTGTTGGTGCAATAAATGTCGCTTAAAATGTGATTTTTACTGGCCTTCATGTTCGCCATTGGACGGTTATGCAGTTTAAATGAATGCATTATGTATTGAAGTACGTAATGTTATGTATTTTTTAGTATTGAATATAAATAGAAATATATCAAACAATAGGTACTTAAACATTAATATAACGTATAATGTAAGTATAGTTTTCGAATCTTCTAGTAAGTAAAATGTTGTGTTAACGATAATTCGGTTTGAATGACTGAGTATGTAGACTAATATTCTGTTATTATAAAATTACGAATACGTGTGTTTGTAGTATTTGTACTTACGACCTAAATCTGAATCAGATAAACATTATGTAATTGTTTAACTTTCCATGAGTTTTATTTTTTCTACAGTTGACCCATTTCCTTAGATATATGTATACGTATATATATGTATATACGAGTATACACCGTAAACGAACGAGTAATAATTAAACATACTAGATTTAATTAAAAACATTTTGAAATTAAATAAATATTCAGAGTGCTATTGGTATTTTTGATACCCAACTGTTTTTATTAGGCTAATGCGTGAGGAAATAATACAAGTTCAAGGCCACGTCAAAGTATTTAAATGATGTAGATAAATATTGGGCTGTTATGGTGGTCGCCCGTTATTATTGTATAATTTAACACACATATTTTACATTTTATCTTAGTCTTATGGAAAGGTATTTCGTTTATTTATTTTTTTTTTTATTAAAATTTATGAAGATAGGGGTTTTATTTTTTTTAATCTTTCGAATGAACTATTTAAACGAAACGTTTAAGTCATAGTAGTTCAGTGCTGTACATGGCATAATGTATAATATTATAATAAATGTATACGTCCATCGATTAAATAACGGGTTTGTACACATAAATATAAATTCATTAGTTAAATAATATAATATGTTTGGGCTTAGCGTTTTGAATACTGAATTAATGCTTGTGTCGGCATTAATAAGAAATATAATATATGTATCGGCTATATTTGAAATTTAAATAAATGTTTATGGGGTTCATTGTGTTTTTCATTGCTTTGTAACTCGGGTTACGTTTATAATGGATACAATTATCTTGTAGTAATAATAATAATAATAATAATAATAAAAAAAAGGTTATTGTGTACTAGATAAATACAAGTTGTAGGTATATTATGCTCCTTCGTGAAATCGAATAAAACCGACTATAGACTATGCGTATCCGATTTTGCAAATGCCCGTTTACTAATTATCGTTTGTGTAGTCGATGACAGTTTGAGAATAGACCAGCCTCGGCTTTAATTAATGAAAAATGTATTTTTATTTTATCTTGTAAATCTCGCAGTTCTTATTATTGAATTAATAATTGGGGCTGCTTTGCGCGTTGATGGGAAAAAGGCGCTAGAAATATTCTTAAAACGTAAATAACGTGTTGTGCGAAATTCGTTATTAATGTTTCAAATGAAATTGAATTCGATTCGAAAAATTAAACTAAAGTTATTGCGGAATTTATCAAAACGATTAGATTGTAATTCGAAGTTAAAACTCGAATTCAGACTACACGGGTTGTAAGATTTACATAAATAAATTGATATAAAGTTTGTATAGGTACATCAATTACGAGTCATAACTTATTTATGTAGTTCACGGTAGTTTATGAATAAATTATGCATAGGTTTATTTTATAAGTATAACTGCGTTTATTACGATTATATTTTATATGTGATTTCGTGTTTTACCGACTACGGACTGTGAAAGTGATTATTTAAACACTTATTTTTAAACATAATTCACATGTTATAACAGATCTGTTATTAATTACACTGTTACATATGTATAGAAACTTAATTGAATAACAACAGTTATTTATTACAACAACTAAAAAACGATGGTTAGTAATTCTCAATATTTTTTTATAGGTAGGTGAAATGATATATAACACTAAAAACCATTTGTCAGTGAATAAATAAAAAAAAAAACTAATTTCATTAAAAGAATAAAAAATCTACTATTCGATGTTTAGTTGGAAATAATCATAAATTGACCAGGCGATTTATTATAATATCGTATACTTCGAACCGCCTCGAATGACATGTATTATACGGGACTAATGAGTTTTTCAACAAATAAAACGATAGAAACCAATATACTAAATGGGTGCAACACGCATATAGTGTCGGGTAACTTTTAAAAGTCATTAAAACATATTTATGGTAATCAATCTAGATTCCTCCACTTCCTATTAGACGTTCACTTCAAATTACTCGTACCGGTCTGCCAGTCTGTTTACGTTGATGATGTATACTGTTACGCAATACGGGTGGATATTTCATGAAACCGAAATGCGAATCGAATCCGTTTCCAATACTGAAATGTCCTAGAACGGGAAATTTGAAATCGAGATTCACAACTCGAGACACGGCCATATCGGACAGCGCGCGGTAAAAATCATAAATTTTAAATCGCACACTCGGCGGGGTAGGGCGATATTTCGGGGAAAGAAACAAACCGTTTACGTAACCGAAACGAGCGCGACTCGGCTCTTGGAGGGAATATCGCATGGCTCCTAATGGCCGCGCGTGGGTCGTCCGGCGAGAGAAAATATACGATATTATTTATTTATGTAACGCGACGGAATTCGAGCGCGGTGGCAGTTTTTCGCTTAAATAATAGTGTAATAATAACGCTCGCCGTCGGTGGTAAAAAGAGAGGAAGAGGATGAAAAAAAAAATAAATATATTTTATGGGTCCGTGTGCTGGCGGCGCAGTGACGTACCCACACACGCGCCGCACACTGCGCGTATAATATTATAATCTAATACTATATAATATTGAAAACGCAAGTGACCGGACTAAAAGTAGTGGTCGGTCCGTAGCGCGGACGGTCCGGGCGGGATGCCAGTGACCCGAGTGCTTTGATCTCTCTCTCTCTCTCTTTCTGTCGGTCGCGCGCGTGCGTGAGTGTACTTACCCGCAGCGAACGAGCGAACGAACGAACGCACGTCGTCGTCGTCGTCGTCGTCCACAACGGCGTCCTTGTACGAGTACCTTGGGGGCAACTTGTCCGCTTTGTGCGCGTGTTGCATCGCGACCGGTTCCCCCCCTTACGACGACTGCGACGATATTATATACTATTATGCTCTCGGTCGCGGCGGCGGCGGCGGTGGTTACGACGACG